>JASDQU011443075.1:23326-34684 GCA_032191745.1 Picea mariana | reverse complement strand
TAATCTCAAATCCATTGAAGCTACCTGACTTTATGTTGATCTTTATTGTGGCCATCTGGCCACCATATAAAAGACTAAATATGGACAGGGGTTACTAAAAAGATCCAATATGTATATCAATTGCAACTCCTACTAAAACAGAGATGAAGCTATTAGCTCTTGAAGGTTCAAATCCAATGTATAGGCAGCTGGAAGGTAGCCTCATCTATCTAACCACTACCTGGCCAGATTTGAGCTATGTTGTAGGCATTGTTTCACAATCCGCAGCATGTCCTAAAGATGATCACTAGAAGGCAGAAAAAAGAATCTTAAGGTTTGTAAAGGGTACATTGTATTATGTTATTGAATGTGTGGAAAATGATAACTTTGAGTTGGTTAAGCAACTAATTCACATTGGGAAGGTTGCATTGATGAAAGGAAATCTATAACAGGTTACTCATTCAGCATGGGATCAAGAGTAATGTCATGTGGTATTAAGAAGCAACCAAATATTGCATTATCCTCCACATAAACGAGTACAAAGCAACAAATAATGCAACTTGTGAAGCACTATATATCAGTAGGGCTTTTGGTAGTTTGAATATTCCAAACAATTCAAGCCACGCCTCTCTTTTGTGACAATCAAAATGTTACTCGTAAAAAATTCAGCATTTCATGCCAGAACCAAGCACATTGAGATGCATCAAAGAACAAGTTCAAAAAAATATGTTTGTTGTAAAGGAAAACAAAATGGTCATTAAGTGGGGTGTTAGAATATTCTAGGAAAAGCTGAAGATCCTATTTTCATCATATATATATATATATGATGAAAATAGAAATCATGGAAGTGTCTGAGATTCCTCCTTTCATTGTTTATCTTGCCTTGTGCATATGTGCTTCGGTAAATCAGAATCCAACAATTTGATTTTTGTTCTTGTTAGTCTATGCATGCATTAGTCCATGGCTACATGTCTGCATGTGTTGACAACAAGAATTTCCATGATGGGCGCATAATATTATTTTATTGTGTAAGCTAACCTAAAAAGGTTTCAATCCTAAAGATCACATTTCTAAAATTCTTTTGTAAACACCAATTCTGTTGTTCATCGGGCTTCACCTATGACCTGATTGAAGCTTGTTTATCAGGGAGTCCTCTTCTTCCTCCCATCATTCTGCTTCTGCTTCTAGATCTGATGTACGTTAATGCCAGCATTTTATGTTCAAAATATGTCTTGTATTAGTTTTATTTTTATTACTAGTATCTAGCTCTTTTGCTTTTTGTAAATTAGTGTTAGGAGTTCCTTTTGCACTCCCACTRTAGATTTAAAAATAGGAGTAAAGAATTCTGTAAAACAAGAAATGGAGGTCTAGAAAATGATAGGTGAGCTCTTAAAACTATATCCCAGTAGCTGAAAGAGAAAATACTTCAAAGGATAGAAAGTGTATCTTACTTGCATCCATATTTTACGAGCTTCAGCACAGGCTCTCAAGCTATCTTCATACTCTTCAATAGAAGCTTCAACTACCGTTGCTATTGGCTACAAAAATGATAAGACAAACAATACCACTCTTAAAATGCAACAATCAGGTGCCAAAAACACATTTTCACACAAAATATTATATAGCTCACACAAAACAGAATTCATGAATTACTAGCATCATTTTCCAAGGGTTTTTGAGAGATATGCCGACAAATATTAAGAAAAACTCTAAAAATTAATTGAATTTACATCTTGGATCTTTCTTAATCTGCTAGTTGCAAACAAACCACATGACAGGAAGTTTTGAATTTAGTAAAAACAATATCATGCTTCAAACAGACCAAGGCATGGATTGGCATGAGTATGAAACTCAAGTAGTAAAGTTTGCTTGTATTTTGAACTGAACTACCTAAAGCAAGCTATGCACAAAGTCACTAATAATACCAAGTTAAATGCCAAATTGCACAAAAGCAATAAAAAAATCCATCATTTTTGTTAAAAGCCCTTGCCATGGAAAATGAGACAAATTGAGATATCCATACACAGGGCAAGGCAAAAAATAAATTGGTACTTGTGCATTTGGGTAGCGTCCAATGTCTCTGCATGATTTTATGTCAAACTGATCTGACCTAGTTATTTATGGCTCATACCTCCTGTGGAGTCTGGACTGGAAGAAGGAAATGATCAGTTGAGAATTAATAGTTTCCTTAGATCTAGTACCGAGAACCTCCTGTTATGCTGGAATTGTTGAGAATTATAGCTCGGACAGAAACTTCCACACAGGTTCCATGTGAACGTGCGAGAAGTAGTTCAAGATATTTTTGAAAAGTAACTCTATTTTCAAAAAGTATAAATTCTATTTTGTAGTTCACTTTAGTTAAAAAGTGAAAGTCTTATTTTTAGCAGTTGAGTCTAAAAAGTGTATTTCATATATGCATGACTTAGACCATGAGTAATCTCAAAAATAGATTAGGGTTTTGGTCTAAGCTAAAACTGTAAAGACAGATCAAGATAGGAAGTTCACACACAAGAACACTTGACCAGTGGCGCAGGTTGAGTGACAGAGAGAGAGAGGGATAGAAAGACGGCAGCCAGGAAAGAGACATTTCCAGGGAGCAAACAGTCTCGCACAGTTCCATACAATGTACAAACCAGTTCATACAGTCATATGGATAGGACCGTACAGGCATTCATACAATCCATATAGACAGGCCATACAACAGACTGTACTCTCCCAGCAGGTTGTTCCGCTCAGTTCAGGGTGTTTTTTGGTATACGTGCAGTGCTATTTAGTATTTTTTGGGCAACTTGTGGAAGTTTCCTTGTAAGTTTTTCGAAGGAATGAAAAGCAAGTTTTGAGAGAGTAATTACATGTATTTTGTGAAATTAATTTTTATGCTTCTGCTATTTGATTTCCAACAATTGTGTGATTAATGCTATGGTCTGAAATTTATTTCTGCGTTAATTAAATTCAGCAATCTATTTGTTTGATTGGGATCATAAGGAGAGGACTTTAGTCACCTAGGGCTGGAAATTTTTCACATGGTATCAGAGCTTATTTCTCTTATTGAGATTCTCTAGGACTTGCAGTTGTAAATCAACTACAGGGAAGAAGGACCAGCAGTGAAAGGGTTTCAAAGTTTCATTTTCAGATTTGAGAGTTTGTGTAGTAGATCTTAGAGATGGCATCAGCATGCCTCAGCTTTGAGGACAGATTGGATGGTGCCTCGAATTTCTTATAATGGAAGGTGAGGGTTACACTCTTACTATAAGAGAATGATCTTTGTGATATTGTCAAGAACGTGGCTACTCCGCCTACAAATTCGCACGAATTGGTAGCTCACAACAAGAGAGAAGTGAAGACCAAGCAGATGATCTTGGATGTCATAAAGGATCATCTGATCCCTCATGTATCCGAGAAGAAGATAGTGAAGGAGATGTTCGATGCCCTAGTTAGTCTCTACCAGAGTCGGAACATAAACAGGAAGATGATATTGCGGAACAAACTCAAATCCATGGTGATGACCAGATCAGACACAGTCACCAGTTACCTTATGAAGATCACACAGATTCGTGATCAACTTGCAACAATTGGGGAAAAGGTTGAAGATGCAAAGCTAGTGAACATGGCACTGAATGGATTCTCATCTTCATGGGAACCATTTGTCAAAGGTATTTGCGCTCGGGAAAACCTTCCTAACTTTGAGAGGCTTTGGGATGATTGTATCCAGGAGGTGACTCAGAATGCATGGTATGTGAATAGTGGGGCATCTCGACATTTGACATCATCCCACCAGTTGTTTTCTAGTTTGAAGAAGCGGAACTCAAGAGTACATGTTGAGGTTGGTGATGATGCCAAGTACCTAGTAGCAGGAGTTGGTACTATTGCCTTCCAGCCCGAGTCAAGTAATTCTTTAGATTTTGATGATGTCTTGTTTGTACCAGGTCTCAGCAACAACTTGCTTTCAATTTTGGTTATGGAGGATAAAGGCTTTGCAGTGGAGTTTAAGAACTAGCAAGTCCTCATCACACCGAAGGAATCTAGCCCAGATATAGCTCAGGTAATAGGGGTTAGAGAAGGTAAGTTGTACAGGTTGCAGGGTGAACCTGTTCGAGCCTTGGTGTATGACAATAACAGCTTGTGCAAGTTGTGGCACGAGAGGATGGAGCACCTGCATCACAAGGTGTTGCCTATTCTAAGGGAGATAGTCATGGGTTTTCCAGAGTTCAGTGTTGAGCAACATGGTGTATGCAGAGGGTGCACGTTTGGCAAGCATGCCAACGCTGCTTTCCTGAGCAGCAAGCATAGGTAGAAGGAGAATCTAGACCTAGTGATAGAGAATGAGGAGCAAGAAGCTCCGAAGGTTAAGCCTGGATCACCATGATTTCCAAAGAAGTACAAGAGCCTTCAGGTGGAAAAGGGAAGACAGAAGTCCCTTGCACTTTTGTCAGGAGACCTCAATGGTTCACTAAACATTGAGGGATGCTCAAGAGCATGTTGAGACTCCTAGGAGAACATTCAGAGAGAGCGGACCTCCAAATTTCCACACTATATGGTATTGATGAGCAGCATTATATATTTCAAACCTTCAAGTTTTCAGGAAGTAGCAGACCAACAGGTATGGTAGGATGCCATGGTGGAGGAGTACACCTCCATCATGAAGAATAATGTTTGGGACATAGTGCCAAGACTGGAAGGGAAGTCAGTGGTGAGTGTCAAGTGGCTCTACAAGATTAAGCATGTTGCAGACGGCAGCATTGAAAAGTTCAAAGTGAGGTTTGTGGCAAGAGGGTTCTCCCAAAGAGAGGGAGCAAACTATGAGGAGACTTTTGCTCTAACTGCCAAGTACACAAAGCAGCCTCAGGGTTTTGAAGTAAGTGGGAAGGAGTCCCACGTGTGCAAGCTTAAGAAAGCCTTATACGGACTCAAGCAGACACCGAGAGCATGGTATTCCAGGACCAATGGATACCTGCAGAGTATGAGCTTCAGTGTTCACAGTAAAAAAATTCAAAAAAAAATCTCTATAGTTTCATCACAAATCCCCCTAATATCATTAAAAATACTTCAAATTTATTTTTTAGTAAGACACAGTTCTAGAGGGAGGCATTTCTACATCCCTTCCAAGTTCAACGACATAGGGACTATGACATACCAGTTCTACCAGGGTCCAGAACCACCTTACCACCTAACTGCATGGAGACTGAAGGGCTAAGAAAAGATATGCACTATGTAAAGTGGCTCTCTTGACTGGGAGTAGCCAGTAATTTCAAAACAAAAAGACAAATATTTAGAATTTGGCACAAACAGTTTGTGTGTTCACCTGATCTAACTCCTCGAGGTAGGCCCTTTTGATTTAATTATTACTTGCTGCAGGTGTTTTTGTTCTCATTAAGAATTAAGAATATTTTAAATGAAAAAACATCGCCTGGCAATTTGCATAAACAGTGCATATCTTCACCTAACCTGACTTCATGAGAAACCATGCTTTTTCAAATTATAACATGCTGCAAATGTCAAAAACATATACAAATACCATAAAATTCTATTCATATGTGAAAACCCAGACTAAGTCTCTCAAGATTACTTTCTCCTGCGCAAATAAGTCTCTCGTGCTAGGAAAGACAAGCTCAAGTGTCAAGCTTCCTACAGACTAAACAAAGCAACAAGCTTAGTCTAATGGTTAGCTGGCAGCGTTTGACTAACAGTCGTCAATAGGTCAACTTTACAGAACAATTTTATGACTGCACAAAGGATTTTGCAGGCCCAATGTTAGTTGTGTATCATAATAGGGTCTGTAGACCAGGATTACAGTTGGATTGGGAACTTCACTTATAACATTTCCTTTCTCTATGTCAACATAATTGTATATTACAAGCATTATTTGTTCAAATAAATACTCCTGTAAATACAAGAAACTCCAGTCTCCATACCTGGTTATTGGAAGGATTTACTGATGTCACAGTATTGCCGCTTCCTTTCCAGATTCCATTGCCATAACATCCCAGGTTATGGGAATGTAAGCCAAGACCCTTCAAAAACTGATATTCATTTCTTACAAAGTCCGCTCCCATGGTTCCAAGCTTAAACTTTCCAATAGATCAGACCAAAGTCTCTGCAGATTCTGCCTGTCGACAGAAATAAGAGCAAGACCTAGTAGAACACCTGCAAACTCATAAATCACTATATAAAATCAAGACAAGCAAAACAGAAGGACTGAAATTCAATAAGTTCACCTAAATTTGCTCCACAAAATACAGAAGGCCTGAAATTCAATAAGATCTTCTAAACTTACACCGCAAATCTATAGGTTTGGGTTTTTACGATCCAAACTTTAGTGCACACAAACTAAAGTTGAAATCCCTACAAATTTGATTATCCGTGAATACGAATTTCCCCTAAGGTAAAGCCCAAGTACTTTCCCTTGGGTGAAAAGGATTCAATCTAATGGGTTGTATATTGCACCTTCAAGCTTCTTGTTTGATGCCAACAGGGCATTGGTTCACTCGACAGACCGATGGACTGTCCACTAAGGTTCTATTCTTATTGATGACCGAATGGGTAAATGGAATAAATGAGAGACTAAACATATGGTACTCACAGAGACACAGAGTGCATGGAACATCTCAATGTAAACCCATTGATCGATATTTATCTTGTTGATAAGAAAGAAGATATGGTACTCACAGAGACACAGAGTGCGTGGAACATCTCAATGTAAACCCATTGATCGATATTTATCTTGTTGATAGGTAAAAACAAATTCATGCAAAATAAATTCAGGATTTCTGGTGAAAATGTTAATGAATCCATACCTTCTAGGTGCTGCAAATCTATCAGTTCACCTACCTGGATTCTTGATAGATATAAATGATTGAGGCATAAGCAGAGGTTATGCGGGGTGACATTTCTTTTGTTTTATTGGGGATTTGCTGATAGTGGCGTTACGTTATCAATCTTCTATTGGAAAAGACAACATAGCTTGCCACGAAGATGGGTCTATGTACCCAATCCTGAATATCATTAAAGATTAAAGATTCCCAAAAAAAAATGCAATTGAAAATCCCAATCAGTAGGTGGCCCTTGTTTCGAAGTCCGGTCCAGGATAAAGATACCATGCCCAACTAAATCAATGAAAACTTTATTTTAGTTCACCACGCGATGGTGCAAACAAGGATTGTTAAAGTGGGCTTGCGATAATATAAAGTTGGAGTCGTAGATTCCTACGAGTGCGGCTGAGGATAAGGGTGAAGTGATTCATCAATTGTTTGTTTGATATGTGTACCACTCTGTTTGGGGATTGAATATGACACTTCTTACAAATTCATTTAAGTTTTTATATGCACTTTAAAATTATGAAATTTAAGTTTTTATATGTTTAAAATTATGAAATTTAATACAAGGATGAATTATTTTTTAATTAAATTAAAGTTTTGACATTTAAAAAATAATTATTTTTTAATTGAATTATATTAATATAGTAAAAAAAGATTATTAAAAACTCTAGGTGATTGTGATTATTAAAATCAAAATTGAATTGGATAATGAAACGATACATGAATTAAAGTTTGAATGGAATATAAAGAATGAATATTATAAATAAACAAGTGATGTGTAGCAGCTTAGTCTTTACTAAGTAGATTTGGAAATGGAGATGATAGATGGCACCTTATAATTATTGATGATGATGATCATTGACATCTATTGAAATCAATCAATATAGACACGTTAAAATATGGGATAGATGAGGATTATTATTTAAAAAATTAATATTAACAATATGCTAACTAAAGGTTAATTAAAATAGATCTTTAACAATAAGGAAATCAAAATTTAAATATGTAAAAGTAAATGACAATTTAAAATATATATATATATATATATATATATATATATATATATATATATATTAAAACTTATGTTCAATTGTGTTTTAGATAAAAAAAAATTAAATATTAAAACTTATGTTGAAATTTCATTGAATACATATACACTAAGACATTGAAAATATAACTTATACCTTAATTTACAATTATTGAAAAACAATCTACCCACAAATACATGGCAGGAATAAAGTAATTAATATGAAATGGAATCTTCACATAAAGTAATATGAAATGTAAAATGTAAGGAAGTTATTTGATAATATAATCTCTCGTAAATCGCGGTTTAATGCGTTTTAATGGGAGATGTCCTTGAGCTTTTCACTTATTAATGTCAATATTTTCGAACCTGTGTGGTGAGTTGTCACTAATAAAAGCATAACTCATGTGCATTGGGAAGGGCGCGAAGGTGGCGGGGATAGAAGGGAGCGATAGATGCTTTGAAACTTTTGTGAACCCACGAGTCCGTGAACCTGCGAATCTGTGACAACAGAAGGTGAAGAATTGACCAAGTATGGAAAGGTGGGGCGATCAGACGAACCCAGACGGACTCATCGTAGGTAGAGTGAAGCTTGCGAGTTCAAGGAGTCTGGGGTCGAATTGTAGATCATGAAATTTTTGGGTGCAAGATGTATATCATGGAACACGGGGCATGAGAGTTTAATAATGCCAACCCGAGAACCCGCGGTCATAAAATTGGCTAAGTATGGAAATGAATAGCGGTCGGTCGGACTCATGATGTGAGGATATAGATGGAGATGAGGATCTGTCAATCCGCCAACCTAGGAACCCGCGATCATAGAAATGCGACTAAGTATAGAACCAGAAAGGGATAATAGAGGGGAAGAAGAAAAGGGAAAAACGGGTAAGTATAGAAGAGGGAAAAGAAAGGGAGAAAAGAACTTTATCCCTCACACAACAACACTTAGTCTGATAATTATCAAGCGATAGAAACACATTAACTATGGGAAAAACATTCTCAGTTATGGAATATACTTGGAGCTCGACAAACTCAAGTTCAAGTTTAAAGAGAATTTGTTTATATTTATTTCAATATTATTCATATTATTTTATTTTAATAGTATTTTTGTAGCCCAAATGTAAAGCATGTTCCAATTTGAAGGGTGTTTTCGGCTCGCAAATTTTGCTCAAACCCATAAGCAATAGACAAAAAATATATGACTTAACATTTTTATATGCAAACGTATTCTCAAATATGACAAGCTGTAATATATGCACAATATTAAATAGGAACATGACGTCAACACCTAAGTTGCCATGTTGTATATGTCCACTGATTTGTTGTCTTTGTTAGAGGGCTGGTGGCCACAAAACTATGTCCTATTTGAATCTAACACCCTACCACAAATTATTCTTGCATGTAAAATGTAAGGAGTGAAAGTTGCAGATGCCGCAATAGAGTAGCTTTTATTTAAATGGAAGTATTGGCAGGGAAAAAAAAACCTTATTGTGCATTTTTAATTATGGATCAAAGAGCCTCTTAAGTTCTTGTAGAAAGAGGTTCAATTCATCTATCAATAGTTGTACATGAAAACGATTTAATTAAAAAAAAAATACAAAATTCAATAAAACAATATTAAACATTGGAAAACACCATAAATTTGCACTCAACATGTTAACTAATATGTAGCCATGAAAATAATTTAAACTTTTTTTAAGATTACAAAAATTCAATAAAACATTGTAAAACACCATAATCTTGTAAAATGTGGGACCTTTAAAGAAGTCTCTCGAATGAAAGTAAAATAGATATAACAGAAAATGGAAGATGTTTTTAAATTTTCTTGTAAAAAGAGAATTCTTCTGAATGGCCAAGAAATGCACGCATTCGTATATGTAAAGTAAATAAACAGAACTTGCTCACATCCATCATAGCAGGGCTAATGATATATGATCACATAAAAATTAAAAGAAAATGATCAGCATGCACAAGAGAACTTTGACAATGGGTAGCAAAAAAAAGATAATGATACAACAACCTCAAATATTTTATATTCAGATAAATTGGGTTACAAAATACAGTCGAGATTATTCCCAAAATAGCTCTCTTGGAATTTGTAAAAAAATATATAGTTCGATACATATTCTCTGAAATTTAAATGCGCTTGTCATAATGACTGGGATCGGGGCTCCCGTGGACCATAAAGCAAATATGTATAAGAATAAAGCTTGTAGAAAGAAGAAAGTGGGTGATGGAAGACAGCAAGACATGGCAAGAAGAAAGAGAAAATTGTCAGTCCTCGGTTAAACCTTTCTATTTAAAGAGGTAGAGTAACTGGATGAAGAGATTGACAAAGACAAAAGAATGTGATCAGTATGAACTTACTATGATGGTATCTCATGCCTTGTCATTTGATTGTTGATGTCCTTTTATGGATTTCCTCGGTGGTTATGGGAACCATCTCTACCGTCCTTTGCCCTTCATTGGTAAGCTTTTCGATAGCCTTTTTAAACCACTCCTCGATGTAGCTCCTCATGGGTGCCACATTGATTTCATGTCGGATTTTTATATTGAAGAGTTCACTTTCCAAGTCCCTTAGATCAATAGAGATGTTGCACAATGCTTCTTCAATATCTTGGTTTTTAATCGAATAATCAACTAGCCAATTTTTCACATCATCTTCACCATATTCAAGAATGCCATAGAAATTTTCAAATGACAGCCCTTTAAAGATCTCAACTTGTTCATCAAATGCTTGCTTGGTTAAAAACAACGAGTTGAATATCAATTTCGGGTCTTGGACTTCATTGGTGTTGCCATCTAGATCCATCTCAKTTAGCTTCTTGAATAGTCTATCTCTTCTAGATATGGCATGGCTACATGCTTGAACGATACCATTCAGGTTTTTTACCTTTTATTTCCAGCATGCGTTTAGTTGGTTTATTCAATCCGGGGAAGGGAGATCCTCCTCTCTTCTTCTCAATTCCATCATACTAGTRACTTTAACACCAAATGGTACAATTGCATCGAGGTAGAAACCTTGTTCGTTTTTCAAATCTGCTTGCAGATATTCATGAAAAGCATGCGCTCTTGTTCCAAAAGAGACCATACTCTTTGACTTTTCCGAAGCCTCTGTTATTAATTCCATTCTTCTATTTATATTCTCTTCCACATAGTCTCGGGTTGATGTGAGAAAGCTTGTTGATCCTTTTAACTTTTCCACATGTGTGGTAGGCTCGATCATTGCTAAAGGACTAGCCAACAATGGAAGGGGCATTAGAGCTCCCTCCAATTCTTTGATTCGCTCATTTAACCTGCATTCTCTGCTTCAAGGTCGTCAATAGAGTTGTCTAGAGCATCTCCAGTCACTCGGTGTATCTGGGAGACCTGGGAAGGTCGCATGTTCCGTAGGTTAATCTCATAACGAGATTTCTCCTTCTTATTCTTTACATCTCTCTTTTCAATAATCAATTTTTTGGATTCATTGTTAAAAACAATGCTCTTAAATGAAAAAGACTCTTCTTCGTTGAAGGTCTCAGTCACAATTATTTCCAT
>JASDQU011443075.1:13012-23226 GCA_032191745.1 Picea mariana | reverse complement strand
TGTTTCTTGGTCAAGCTCCCTTTCACCTCATGATGACCGGTTTTACAACCCAGAGGTCTAGAAGGAAGTGTACCAATGTATTTTTTTTCTCTCACATATGACCTTTTTCAAGTTGTGATAAGTCAGTCTACGTTTTTTGTTTAAGCTCTGTATGACCTGATGACAATTGGGATGAGTTTCATCCTGATTAGACAGTATGCGACGCTTATGCAAATTCGATGCGGTTTGGGTGGCATGGACAATGGATATTGAACTGGAAGTATTTCTTATCAAAGGTTGATAATGGATGTGTGGCGTATCTGTTTTCGACGATATTATGTCAATTGTTCGATCGTAGTTTGAATCAATACAGTAGGAATGGACATTACCATCTGATAGGGTTGACCAAACATGGATATTTACTCTGAATATGATAGATATCCATTGTAAACAGAATGTGCCACCCTCTACATTTGCTTTCTCATATGGCATTGCCATGTTTACAAGGTATTGTTTCCAACTTCCAATTATCGACATACTTTCTATGAGATATGGTAAAAGGTGTTGATGCGAGCAGTTAAACGCCTGTTGACTGCCACCTATAATTGCATTGCAAAAGGCGTATTGAGTGCACATCAAACTCTGTTGCTATCAAATAGCAAATTGCATTGAACAGACTATCTCCACAAGTAGATGTAATAGTTGTTACTATGTGCAATCCATGGGAGTGTATTTGATGCATAATTCGTTTCCAATGCGATTGAAGGTCTTTGCAGGTGAGAGACAAGTAAATATCAGGTCCTCCAAGATTGCATATGGATAATTTTGTATAGAGTAGTGGTTCATAATGACCACTTAAAGGATTGGCATCATGGAACAAGATGCAACATGGATCCCTAGATGCAGTTTTGTTGAATAGTAGATATCTTCTTTTTCTCGTTAATGACCAAATTCCAATTGATATATTCAACCACTTGGCCAGCCACTGTATACAAAATGTATCCCCCCAAAGTCCCCTCTCATGCACAGACATAGTTGCAGATGTAGACAACCACATCTTTGAAAAATACGTACTGACATCATGTATTCCATGCAATTGGAAAAGAAAATCAGATGCCAATTCGTATTGATACGACTCTAATGCCTCAACATCGCCATTTTCTAAACAGGCCAAGAAATGATCTATCAATCCATTGCGCAACTCGGTCGAGGAATAACGAAAATGCAATAGAACTTGAAATGCATCGAAGAGGCAATCTCCCACGATATACGAGAATGCATCTAATCTAAAAATCCCATTGCTATGCAATACCTGGTCGATGTTGTCATGCACAATGGAGTTTGTATCTATTTGATAGCACTCAACATCTATTACTTGCTTCATCTTTTAAGTTGTGATTTTAAAKATGTGTCTTAGCTATGTTTAGATAATATGCAAATAGAAAAAAGAAAAAAGAAAACTATAAGTTCAGAACTGCATACCAATTCCGMTATGTATCCTTCAACCTTCTTCATGTAAAATTCAATGCTTCGTGGTTGCTATAKCATATGAGAAACAAAAAAAGCTATAGTGAGCGTTGAACCATATAGAAGAGATAATGCAAATTAAACAACACTATARATTTGCTCAGTACAAAGACTGAGTATTTAATACATATAATTTTTKAACTTATTCTAGGTGTGCATCTTATAAGCGTTTCRGTAGCCATTGTATATAGMTTTACAATCCTATTCACCATTTATTTTCATCCCCACTTTTCAGAAATCAACAYTAAACAGATGTGAAACGACTTGGTGATGTCTCCCACTCAAAAAACTCACATAGATGGTCTGTCGGATAAACAAAAGCGGAAGAACTAGGCATTATGGACTTTTACCACAGGAACATAACCAACACGTAGCACAACTTCTTAAGGTTTCAATTATCTTACAAGATGAAGAAGATATTCTAAGTTGTTTCAATAATCTTACAAGATGAAGAATATATTCTAAAATTGGGCACTGGGAAACTCAGTCTGAGACAGATTAGTGAACTTCCCATTCAGGTTACAAAGAATCATTTCCACGAGACGAGGTCCATATCTGAAAACGGTGATGGAAGATGCTTTGGAAGACCCAAAGTCTAGCATAAAACCAACAAGTATATGTGGTTTTGCCTCAGAGAATAAAATCTTGCCCTGACATAATCTGCAAAGAAGGGATGGCAAGGTCCTCGTAGATGCTTGCTCCGCAATGAAAACTTTGAATTCGTTTGGCAAATCCCTTTGCATTGCCATTTTCCAAAGAGATATGGTACGATGTCCAGGACATGAAAGTGGGCATATGTGATTGGAAGGGGACAGCCTGAAAAAATGCACTAAGCGTATGGTTTCAGGAACAAAAATATGAGGAGAACATCCC
This sequence comes from Picea mariana, assembly GCA_032191745.1. Lineage (NCBI taxonomy): Eukaryota > Viridiplantae > Streptophyta > Pinopsida > Pinales > Pinaceae > Picea > Picea mariana. The sequence continues at coordinate 20,847 of JASDQU011443075.1, read as the reverse complement.
ATTTCCTTGTTTATATGTCACTATGGTTGTGACAGAGGTGGTTTATGTATTCAACATTGATCCAAACAAATCTTTTAAACGACAATGGTTGAGTTTATTAACCATTTAGGAAACTGAATGAAAGAGGAATAATTATAAAGTAAACATGACATCCATAAAGCAATGTATAGATCTGAACATAAGCATGAGAACAACAAACCATAAAACACCAAAGTGATAACGGAGTTCGACAATCTCACCTACGTCTCCGGGCCTTTGTCTCAATGGGTGAGGCTTTCTTATTTCTGTTTGAAGCTTTAAAAGTACATCACAACAATGCCAAAAAGGTTACAAACTGATCTGGTCTTATTCTACTAGATCTCTAGAACCCAACAAAAGTAACGACACTAAAATCGGATGACCGAAACTTCCAAAAATGGCCCACAAAGGTGCTCTCCTCAACAAATTCCCTGCATAAAAATGGCTTTGGCTTGGCAAATCTTCAACATAAACTTGCTCTGAATTCCCCTGCTTGGCTTTAAGAAGCCCTGGTTTATATAGATATGAAGTCGGTAACCATCTCCCAACTTCCCCCCAAGATATGGCCTAAAAAATGGCCCAAGATCTCCCAAAAATGTGCTAAATCCCCAATATCAAGCTAAAAATCCATTAAAAAATCATATGGTATAGTTAAAAACCCACTTTCTGCACATAAATTGAACACAACCCCTTTAGAACGAGCTCCTGGTCACATGGCGCGCTCCATGTGGCCTAGCACTAGACGGCTACTGGTTGCATATAAGGCCATGTGGCCATGGGCATCCAACTCCATGCGTTACCTGTTAGAATAGCCCATGTTTCATTAGCCCTGGGTCGACGGGCTAGCCCATTCAACCGGGGCCAACCCCGAACCCTTCGCGCCAGATGTTATAAGACCGAGTCACATCGATATGGGTGTCGAAAACCATGGGCTTTCTTCCACACACCGCGCACGAAACATACAACTGAGGTCACATGGGAATGGACGCATGGATATGTGTCGGGGGGGTGGGGATAATCCCCAACCCTTCCTCTGCCCGGAACTACACACCTTGCAACTTAAATACTAGTGAAAACATATAAGGTTAAGAACTAATTCAAAGGCAGGCTGGCTAGCCCAACCCTGCCAAGTCCTTTTCCCCTATCCGAAGGTTGCGGGTTCAAACCTCCAAGAGTCCCAAAATTTTTGGCAATGATATTAACCAACCAATGGGTGCCACGTGGCAGTCCATGTCTGGGACACATGGCACCTTCTCATTCGCCTAATCTTGATGCCACACATCAATCGCTGACTGGTCTAGCTATCTGCCTCTGCCACATGTCTGCTCCAAATGTACCTTACCACGTGTGCCACGTGTCATCCTTATAGTGGTGACACGTGTCACCCCCTGATTGGTCCACCTGTCCGACACATTATCATTCTTTACGCCCAGTCACCCTGCCACGTGTCAGTCTGTACGCTGCCATGTCAGCCACCTATCCATGTCACAATACTTTCAGTTGCCACGTGTCACCTCCAGATGCTTCGACGTCAGCATGATGACGTCGACGTTGACTTTTTGGCCTGTTAACTTTTTGCATGTTTGGCAAAGCGAACAGATCGCGATATCTAGAGCATATGACGTCCATTTGAGCCCGTTCAAGTTGCATTAGGTTCGTATCGAAGAGGCCTACGCACACGTCCATTTTGAAACCATTATGAGAACTTTGATTTTAAGGCCTTTCTGAGCCCCATCAAGCTCCTGGATTCAATTTTGGATCAAGCATTAACATTCAAAGGCGACAAGCTTTCTTGTTCAACACTTTTCGAGGATAGCAATACACTCTTGTTTCCTTGGTCCCAATATTCACATATAAGGATGTTCTGCAAGAGAATTTTCACTCAGGTATTATTTGAAGTTTTGTTTTTACATTTATTTTGATTTTCAATACTTCCTAGTATTGAAAATTCTTACCTGCAAACTGCAAATAGTAAACAACAAACAACGAATAAGAATGAAACCATGGTACTGAAACTTACTCGTGATTGGGAACGACAAAAGCACAGTTCCAATTGTGGGTGCAAAATCCCAACCCTGCAAACTGTAACAATAGGTCCAACTGCGGATGCAGGACACCAGCCTTGCAAAGTTGAAGCAAACAAGGGTGCAATATTTCAACCCTGCAAAGTGCAAGAATAGGTCAAACTGTGGGTGCAGGACTTCAACCTTGCAAAGTTGAAGCAAACACGAGCAAGCAACAAACAACAAACCAGTGAGAAAGCACCAAGAGGTCCAACTGCAGCTGCAGGACCTCAACTTTGCAAAGTTGAAGCAAACAACAATAAGCAACATCCAACGAACCAACAAGCAAGCAGCAAGCAATGAACCAGTAATGCCGGTGGAGAACAATATTGCCCAAATTCACTGCAGACAAGATTGTATCCAAAATCAGAGGAAAATGTATTGTGAAAGGCCTGTTAAGTAAACATTTAAGGTTGCCAGGCTTGTTAAGTAAACATTTAAGGCTGTCAGGACTGTTTAAGGGCCTCGCGCTATGTAAACATTTAAAAAAGAATGCAGTGTGTCAGGCATGTTTACGTACTTAATAATAAAAATGCCTTTTTAAGTACTTAATAATAATAAAAATAATAATAATAATAGTTCGAACAATAGAGATTATGCAAAAAAATTATAGTCAAAGGACAAACTAATATAAAGTCAACTAATAATAAAATTGAGTGTCGATGCTCAAAACTTTGGATATCTAAACATTTAAATGAAAATAATAAAAATTCAAAAAGACTGTAGATGATCAAAACTTTGGATATGTTAACATTTAAAACATTGGGAATAGCGAAGCTGGCAATAAGACTTCGAATCTATTCTCCAATGAGATCATGACATATAAGGTTTTTTTTATTATATAAAAAATAATGTTTTTAGTTCTCTAGTTCGAACAATAGAGATTATGCAAAAAATTATAGTCAAAGGGCAAACAAATATGAACTCAACGAATTATCGATCACTATAGTCCCTCTACGCCTTCAACAGGGACTAATAATGGAGGTGAGTTGGTACTAAAGCAATTTAAATAATTAAATTAAGTTATATATTAAAGTAAGTTTATACTAATGTTGGATATGATATAAGGATTGTAATCTCATGTCCTTTTTTGTATTTACTTTAATAGTTTTCAATTTTGTATTCATTGTGAATGGTATTGCTCTTGACAAGTTGTGGTTTTTATCATATGGCATTAGGGAAGCCTATTACAAAGCATTTACCTAAAAATGCTCTTATAATATTAGATATCACTAAGGGTTATGATTGTCATATTGATGGTATTTTCTAAAGTTTAATGAATAATCCTTTCAAAGGTGGTTCACAAGGTGATGTCAGTTCTGGCCATGATGAAATTTTGATCGACATTCTTGTAGATGAATATGATTATGTTCATAATGCTTTTAGGATGTAAAGCTTGAAGAGATTCCTGAGTGGACTAAGAGAGTTGAGAGTAGTTTGAGTCTTTTTACAACATGTCATAATCAATAGATGAAATTATCTCATGCTAGTGTGAATTGTGTCAAAATAACAAGTGGGTTTTCTCTACAAAATTAGCATTTTATCTTCTTTTATCTTAGCCTTCAAGCTTAGCAACATGGTTTCATCAATCCCACATCTTTTTCGAGCTAGTTAAAATCCCCACAAGGCCAATTATTTGGCTAATGTCGTGGTTTCCCTAGTTTACTTGACTTCTTCCAATTGGATAAGCCTCTTTGCAATGATTTATTGCCATGTTATATGATGAAAATAATAATGATATGATGTTGTAGTAGGTGAATCTGAATAAACAAAGATTTTTCTAGAAGTGTTAGATTATCAATATCATCTTATATATTTGGTGTGTGCCCCCCCTAGCCCCATGAGTAGGAGGGTTACCTTAGCATGCCCTATCGAAGAATGCTCGGGAACGATTTTTATCAAAATGCTCTACCACCACCCATCTCACAAGATTTTTTTTGGGGGATTGTTTGAAATTGCCAAGTATTGATTTACTTTGAGAAACACATTGAAGAGGCATGATATTAAGATCTTCAACAATGCTTGCATTATGAGCCAAAAAAACACCCCAATCAATTATAAGAGGAAGAGCTTTAACCTTTTTTTTAATGTAGGATTTAAACACCATGATCTAAGGCTTTCCTCAATAGAATCTCCAACCCATACCTCTCTAAGACTTGCGATGTCTCCCACTTTCTTTGAAACTTGAAGAGTGAAAGTGTGGGACATCAATAGATGACTAATAGCCTCCTTATTCTTGTTACATATAGAACATATGCTAAGCCCTTATTTATTTCTCTTCTATAGAATATCCCATGTAAGAACTTTGTTCCTAGTAGCAAGCCACATAAATATTATATATTTTAGAGGGAATTTAAATTTCCAAATGTATTTCCACCATCATTAAGGCTCAACCATCCTAACAACATCACATAGGGATTTGTATCCCATTTTTGGACCATATATGCCCCTACAAGGATTTTTGGACCATACATGCCCCTAGAAAGATTTTTGGACTATTATCCTGCTCTTAAAGGGATAACTAAGGAGATGATGTCTCGAGGCCCTTAGGTTGCATACATGGAGTACCGAGAGGCAAAGGAGCAGGCAGGGGACCCTATCATACCCCACATCACCATCTGATCGATGGTAACAATGTCCACCACACCCAACTTGGCACACAGAGGAAAACATGTCTTTTTCCATGAGGTAACAAGTCTGGTATTGTGGTAAGTGTCATTTCAATCTTTGAAGCATTTGAACATGTTTCAAGGGATCCTTTCTTGATTTTGAAAACATTTGCTTGGAAATTATGCTTTTTGCCCTATTTCACCTTGGTGAGTGTCATGGTTTCCTAGTAAGTGGTCACCCTTAGGGAAAGGGTTGCTTTCAGGGGGTCTCCTCGAAGGCTCATCGTACCATTCTCGCTCATACTTGCCACCTTCCATCACTTCTTCCTTTCTGTCTCCCAACCTTTTAGGTTTTCGTGCTTATTGACACAAGAAGGGTGTGTACCTCATTTCATGGGAAGAAGGGGCCATTAGGCTCGGAGGTGCCCTAGCAAGAACATCATGCAATAAAGGCTCACCCTGGGATCCCGAGAGCAATGAAACGCTTCTCAAAATATAAAAGTAAAGGACCCATAAAATAAATAATTAATCAATTACTTAAACTTTCCAAGATAGAGCGTTTGTGAGCTATGCATTTCCTTTTTAGTGCCCCTTATTGACTTCAACTTGGAAAGACATGCAAACCAAGGTAGARCGTATGCGGGCTATGCATTTCCTTTCTAGTGCTCCTTATTATCTTCAACTTGTTGACACATGCAAAGTAAATGGCTAATAAAGGGTTTGGAAAAAATGTGTYTTAAAATACAAAAAGAGAAAAGAGATGTGGCTAGCCCTCAACAAAGGCRCCCATAAATGAGACAATATGAGCCCTTGTATGTCATGAAACCCCATACCTAAAATTATAACCCCATCCACCTCACATTCACTACATGGCCTAGAGAGGTTTCTCCTTGGGAACTTCCCCTACTTGAGGAATTGGTTTACCCAATAGGGCACTATGACACCCATCCCATATCTAAATTTGGAAAATTGTATAAGGTCTTTGAGCATTGGTTTATTTTGAAAAGGGGGGATTTGATGCACATGTTTGGGTGGTTATTTTATTAGATATGGCTTATTCGGCATGATATTATGACTTGCCGACCCTTGGAGGGTGTATTTGTTTGTCTTTGCAGGTCCTTGACAGGTGAAAGCTTGATCATGAAGGCACAAGGTCACTTGGACCTTCACTTGGGGCATGAATCCAACAGGTTGGATGATGCACCCCCTCTCCTTTGGACAATGTGGAAGAGGGACATTGCCTTTGGAAGAACTTTATTATCCCTTGGAGGTGACTCACAAGCCCTCTTAACCCCAACGTTTGCCTTTGGAGGCCACATTCTACTCTTCTGGGGCATGACGTTACACTTGGAGGGTTAGGGCTTGGTGGTGTTGGATGATTTGATGATGACTTGGCACATTTGGATGGAGGAAGACCCTTGTACTTGAAGATGTGGCCTTTGGGGGCCCAACATATCCTTTAAGAAGCTCAACGACTTGCTCATCATGCCAAAACATCACCCCCAAAGGGCATGACGTCATCATTTAAGGCTTTCTTTTTTTGTAAAATTGAATTATAATTTGTAAAGGGGAAAATTAAGTAGGTCAACCTCCCTAATTTGTGTTTTACCCTAAGTATGTGGACAAATTTGGTCTACAAGGTCTTATATAAATAAAGACCTTGTCACTTTCATTTTAGACATATCACACTTGATAATTACATATTGCTTGGCTGAAATTTTCGTCCTACTTGGGTAATTTGCACTTTCTCTCTCTTATGCAATTTTGGATGCTAGTACTTGTCTCTTGGTGGAAAAAGTAGGGCATTATCTCTCTTGGATGCTTGCTCTTTCTTTGTGATGGAATATTCTTGGTAGAAAAGGGTTATCTTACTATCTCTTGAAATTGGTAAGGAATTTTCTGCATATTGTTGTTATTTCTCCTTGTTTCATGGTTATTATTGTCTAAACCCTTGGAGGAGTATAAAGGCATACACCCTCCACTAYGATCTATCACATTTATCTTGGATAAGCCACTTTGCAAAGGTTRCTAGGAGGAGTAAAAAGGCTTACACCCTCTTAGATTTACTTTGCTAATTTGGATTTCCCTAGGGAGTAAAAAGGCTTACACCCCTAGGGAGGTGTTATCCCCAACTCCCAAGGATAACTAAGGATATAATGTCTCAAGGTCCTCAAGTTGCAGACAYGGAGTACCAAGAAACAACTTGACCAACAATGTCTACTTGCASTGACAGAGACTCGCTTCACCACCACAGTTCCAGGATCATCGTGACGCTATCCACCACATGATCTCGCTTTCGGAAGACATTGGGTCTTTCTCCATGAGGTACAAGCGAGGTATTATGGTGAGTATCATTTAAATATTTGAGGCACTTGAGTTTGTTGCATATATTACTACTTTTGATTATGTAACGTTTGCTTGGACATTATGATCTTTGCCCTGTTTCACTTTGGTGGTTGACATCGCGCCTTAGTAAGTGGGTCACCCTTAGGAATAGGTTTGCTACTGGGAGGTCCTCTTGACAAGTCATCATGCCATTCCTGACCATAATTGTCATTTTCCACACTTCATCCCCTCACCTCCTTACCTTTTGGGATTTTCGGGTGTATTGACCCAATAAGGGGTTGTCCCTCATTTCATGGGAAGAAGGGGTTGAAGGCCCACATGCTTGTAGCTAGAAAAAGATAAAATCCAACCATTAAACTTCTAGATGCTCGCCTAGGGATCCCAAGGACAATGAAATGTCTCTCATAAGAAACTGATGGGAACTGTGAAAAATAACTAATACAAAATGCCAACCTAGGTGGATCATGTGTGGGCATTGTTGGGGAAGCATGATGTGAACAGGGTAGAGTGAAGGTGGGCATTGTTTTTCATGCTTAGGTAGAAGCCCCACCTTAGCTTCAACCTAGAAACATCTTAGAAGAATAAAAGGCAATAAATGGGCTTGGAAAAAGGTTGCATTGAAAATGAAGGTGCAACACACCCTCTCCAAAGGCACCCATAAATGAGATACTACAACCCCTTGTATGTCATGAACCCCATGCCAAAAAGTATTACCCCCAAACATGTCACCTCATCCACTTGATTTAGAGAAAGGTTCGCTTGGGAAACACTCCTAAACTTGAGGTACGATTCACCCAAT
>JASDQU011443074.1:3343-26542 GCA_032191745.1 Picea mariana | reverse complement strand
CAGCAGCCCAATCATTGGGAGGCTGCTGCAATGTATTTGATCTCACCAAATACATTGCAGCAGCCTCCCAATGATTGGGCTGCTGCATGGTGGATAGCCACAGCCGTAACTGGGCATGAAACGCATGAAGCTGACGTAGGTCAACGTCACTGACTACACAGGGTGAACAATGGCCCACCGCTTTCCCGGATTGAGCAAGCATCGAGCCATGTTGACTGCCATCCCGTCTGTGCTTATGCATTCCACTTGTTCATTTCTCGTTTTGCGTTTGAACCTGCTCCACCCTTTCTCCCTCTGCATTTGAATCTGAAACTTTCAACGTAACTTCGGAGGCCGGTTGACTGCAAAGGTCATCAAAAGACTTGTGATGCCGGCATTAAACACCAACTCCTCTGTGCCGGCATCGCATATATGACAGTCGTGACCGGAGATACCAGCATACAAGCCGACACATCTTCCACCCGGTGAAGTGCAGATATAGACTGCCCAGATCAGATTCGTGGACAAACATTCTACTTTTTAACTTTTTTTGGAATACAAGCACACCCAAAACCTATTCTACCCGGTGAAGTGTAGATATTGATTTCTCAGATTTGATTCATGGAAATTTTTTTTTAATAATAGTTGGAATTATTTTGGTTGGTGAAATTGTAATTTTTCATTAGTTGGTTTTTAATGTATAAATGGATTTGAATTTACTTGTTTGTAATTATAATTATGTCTTAAAGACTGGAACAAATAAATAACCTGAATGTATTTTGTTTAATTAATGAAAAATCTGCTAATTCTAGTACTTGTCATGATATCACTAGTGAAAACTAGTACTCCACTGGTGAGGTTGGGAAGTGTCTTACCTCTAACAAGTTAACCTTCACCAAAGAGCCATTTTATCTAATTGCTAAAAGCTAATTTTGAATTTTTTTTTTTACCCATTTTCCAAAAAATGAGTTAATAAAAAAAATTGATAGTTGAACAACCAACCACTCTGGGGTTTGACCTATAAATGTCTAGAGATTGTGAACCTTATGAATGTCTAGATACAGTGAACCTTATGGAAAAGATAGGTGAAAACACACGAGGATTTTTCGTATAGAAGAGAATTCGAGGAAGGGAACGAGTTGTGGGAAGAACCGACGAGCACATAGCTTTGAGAAGAAGAACAAACATAGAGCAAGTCGCGAGAAGGGGATTTTTCCAAGCGTATAGGCTATTTGTGACATGGTTTTAGACTGAATTTGGGAAGAGAACCATGAACCCGAACTAAGCGAGGGTGCTAGGCACTGTAGAGGTAGTGAAGGGACTCCCTTGTGTTGAGGTAATCTAGCTGGGAAGGCATATGGGAAGTTCATGAAAACCTTACCTTGGCTTGGTCGGTAGAAAGAGGTTTCTATTGTTGGCTAATTGTGAGGAAGAGTCGAGGAAAAGTTGGCTAATTGTGAGGAAGAGTGACCCTCACATCCATTTATTTCCCTGACAGGTCAATGGTTTGGCACTGGGGTGGCCAATTGTAGAGAGGACTAGTATAACAGAGCCTATAGTTGGGTTGAAAATTGCTCACTCTCGCTAAGTTTAAGTTTTCCTCGTGAGCAGCATGTAAACAGATAAGTGTATATTCATACTCACTTAATTGATATGTTTGTTCAATCTAGAAAATTTATATGCTTTTGCAGTATTATAAAAGTGTATGGTTTACTAGCATGAATGTATGAGGAATGGGTGGATGTATGTTCATCATGAGCATTGCATGAATTTTGTGCAAGAATTTTAAGTTTACGAGCTTTGGAGTTGAAGGAGTGTGCGTGTGTACGGTGAGTTTGATGTACAGTTTTCCCTTGAGCCTCAATTCCTTGTTACAACAAAGATTTGCTTTGAGTTTAAATTCTAAGAGATTAATTGCTAGTATGATGATTTTTCAATTGACAACATTTAGGGCTACAGTGGCATATAATATCGGGAGCAAGCATTTCAAATTATTTTCAGTCACATAAAGTTTTGTGAGCCTAAGTTTTGCAAGAATTGAGTTGATTGTAGCGATCTATGAAAGAACGCAAACTCTGCCCTTCATTGGTTCATGGGTCGATTCAACCTTGCATCATTTTCAACTTTCCATTGGATGAGCGGCCAAAAGATATTTCACCAGTTGTATAAGCCTTTAATAACTCAATGAAGAAAAACAAAGAATATTGATTGTGTTGAGGGAAAATCCTAGCCGTTCATTGGTGATCTCAATGAGCATGTACAATCTATTTTCCTCGAGATCCACGCCAGCCCATTGGCCAATCGGTCTTCGATTGTGTCTTTTATTGCTTATCGACACTTTGGTCCAATGACTCATCGACGCTTGGGCCCAATCGATCATCTGTAGTTTCTTTGATAGATCATCCATCGCATTGGGATCAGAGTATGGTGTTCATGTTCTATAAGTGCAATAGTGATCCTTGATCGCCGACTAAGTAGGTTGTCGACTAAGGAAGAAGAGAAGAGGATGACGTGGCTTGGTCATACATGACACATGGCAATATGTTGATGTGGCATGACATGTGGCAACATTGATGACATGGCATGACATGTGGGCACTAACGTGGCGTGGCATGTGGGAGATGACATGGCATAGCATGTGTGGTCGTAGTTGTATTGTCGTTTCATCGGATCGATAGTTTGGAGTTTTTTTGTGCAAATCTATGATCGGCCAAAGGTGTTCATCAATACATTGATCGGCTAACCATCGACGATCAAGAAAAGTTGTCTATCATCACTTTGACTGGTTTGACCCATCAGTGTCAAATTTTTTTCATGAGTTGCTGTAACCATTCCACACCATGGACAACTCGATCATGGGCCATTGACACATTTGGACCGATGCCCCATCGGCCCTGTGAAAAAGGGATGATCCGCATATGCTGGCACATGTGAGATAGGTCCATGTGGATGCCCTGTGAATTGGTGACGTTGGTTGACATGTGTGGAGCCAATCCATGTGGATGCCATGTGGACATGATGACGTCACCCTAAGAGTATTTGCTTAAGAACTTTAAAAGGCCATAACTTGTTGTCCAAAACTCAAAATTGAACATAAAGACATTCGTAGAAAAACCCTTGAAGATATTCCAATTAAAATTAGAGTTAAAGATGAGAAAGGTAATTTTGTGAAGGTGATGTATATCCCACCATCTTAATAAAACTTAAAGGGTCGAGTGTGTTAAGGATTAGAAATCACAATTTTATGTTGTTTAAATTGCATTCTGAATGCACACTCAGATTATACATAATTAATTACTCAAATCTATAAATCCAACAATTTCTAATCAAATATCAATTAAACTAAAACATTTCGTTATCCTATTATAACCATTAATAACATATGTCACCCACTTGGCCTAGTGATTTGTGATAAACGTTTTTTTGTGATTAACTTAATATAATGTAATATGTGATTTGTTTCTCCATTAATGAATGGCCTGCCTCAAGCCGTCTAATTAAAACCTTAAAAGTTTAAACCTTGAGAATACATATTCAAAAGATGGGAATGAAGTTCAATTGGCAGTGCCTTTCACATCCACTTTGCAACTCAAACACTTGGTCAAGTCAAACCCCTACGGATGAACGCGAACTCCGAGGAGTGCTTGGCCTTCGCCCGTTCTCAATAGGTTTCAAGTTTCCATACAAGTAATAATTTCACAGCGTTACAAGTCGATGCCCCCATCAACATCTTATTTGTTTATTTTATGAGCACAAGTCTGGACTCTGCACTAAACCATATACTCCATATTTTCAATCTGTAGCAAGAGATTTTGGAACTTTGTATAACGCTTTCCAAAATAGTTATATATACTTGGCAATATTTCCACTTACTATTTATGGCGGCGGCATCGCTCTGCAGATTATGCCTCTTAATTCTCAAATCAACACTTAGTTTATAGATCAAGGAACTTATCCTTTCTCATACCGAGGTTTCTCACATCTTATGAATCTATATTAAGTAGACTTCTCCTTAAGTAGACTTCTTTTGTGCTCTAGCAATTTATACGCTCAGATTTATATTCAAACAAGAACTACAGAATTTTTCTTCACAATCCATACTGAACATCCATGCAGCATTAACCATTATTAATCATCCTAGCTATAAAAATGCACACCATAAAATATTAATCATCCCAGCCATGGAAATGCAATCTACAACAATACATACAAAACTACACAAGAAAATAACCACATAGATTCATTCACATTACATGGGGATTTGTGGAAACCGCTAGGTAAAAATCACCATTGAGTGCTATCTTGTATTCATTTCTACTTAGAATAATTACAATGGCTTTGTATTCATTTCTACTTAAAATAATTACAATGGCTCAATAGCCACATATCAACTTACATTGAGTTCTTGACCTCTCTATCTTATATTCATTTCTACAAATCATATGCTCCTACAAATTATGGAAAGTAAAAACACACCATGCATTCGGCTGCCGATTAAGTGCAAATCTTATGCTCCTGCAAATTCTCGAAATTGAAATTTAAAACAGGAAGTCGAAATTTCTGGTAACAAATACTCATCGTACCTTGGAGTAGTGGGCCATCTATCTCCACTTTCCACGCGCATGGGACAAACGTTATAATAAAATCTAACCTAGAAAGAAACCCTGCATACGATATAATAAAAGATTTCAGTGTTGACACATCTGTGGGCAGAATTAAAAACCAAAGGACCCACCGCGCTACAGCTTGGAAGCAATATACAGTTAATCAGTACGTAATCAGATATACATACTTCCATATATACAGTATGTAATCAGATATACATACTTTCATATATATATATATATAATCAGATATACATACAGTTAATCACATGTACAACATTTCCCTGGAGAAAAATTAAAATAGAATATTACTGGTTACGTTCTCCACAATTTGGATATTGGGATTTTTCTAGTCAATTTTACCGGTTACCGGTTATAAAAGAATTGTTGAAAATGCAATTTTTAATTATTGGATTTGCATTTTTTTTATTATTGAAAAAATGGTTTGAGTTACTCAAAACAGCTATTGTATTTGCCAATCTCAATTATTGATATTGTATTTGCCAATCTCAAGAGTTTGAAATTTATAACTCTAATGGTTTGTGATTTTGGACAAAAAAAAATGGTTGGAAAAATACTACTGTAAAATATCCAAATCCTAGTATGCTTAGACTGTTATTAATTTTGTGTAGAATTGTTTTATTTAAGTTTTGTTTATGTATATAAATTCAGAGACTTGAGAAACTAATTTCAATGTTAAATTTGTAATTGAAAAATATATTAATTGTAAAATAATTGGAGGTTTTGACAATTAGTGTACAATAGGACAAAGAGGAGATGTTGATGTTTTTGGAAAATGCAATTTTTGATTGTTATAATTCAGTGTAGATCTATTTTGACTTTCCATTATTTACTGATTAAATGCAAAAGTGTTTTGAGTTCAAAATTAGAAGAAAACTTCATACTTCAAGGGATTTGATCCCTCAAAGAGTTATAGATCTAGAGTTAAGATGGATCTAGGTTTAATCTCATCATTGCTCACCACTTCAAAATTTTATATGTTTATCATGATGTAAATGAATATGTGATAAATGAATTTGATCCCATAGAATTTACTAAGTATCATACTCAATTTAGATTACAAACTAATCAATCTTAATTTTTCATTTTTTGTCCATCTTTTAACTCTAAACTTTGCAATGAAGGTCATACCCATCTTTTCTTGCTTTCCAATATTAATAGTTTATTTCTCCAACCTCTTTATAATTTTATTTAAGTTTATTTGCATGCTCTCATGTTTAATGCATTTGTATATATCAATGCATTCTATATATCTTAACATTATAACAAGAAAACATAATGAATATAATGGTTTTAATTTGCAAATACTATCACAATAATGACATCCAATAAAACAATGTGGTGGACTTCAACTTATAATTAATAGTCCTTTTCACAACATTATAATATGTGTTTTGAAATTGTTTTCCAATATATTATTCTTAAAGTCATTTAACTATAATTTGCACTATCGATGTTGAATTCAATGTATTACATCACTTTTCTTTGTATCTTTTCCTAGATCAATGCATTCAATCATTTTTTATTGCATATCACTTAAATCAATGCACCCTATTTTTTTTTATGTTATATCATTGTTTATCTGTGCAATTAATTGATTACACTTATCCATATTTCATACAAAACATATATTGTGAGTGAAACTATTCACTTTTATATAGTTCGATATCATGTTTTCTATTTTATCATCAATGATTTATTGGTTGTTTGTAGATGAATTACTCTATATCTCACTCATTTCTTCACTACCAGAAAACATAATGATTGTCAATGGTGTATAATGATTGTAAATATATTGACATGCAAAATAAATGGATGTTTATTTTAATACATACTGCAAATTTAAAAAAACAAAACTTATACGAATGGGAATCCCTATTTCTTAATACACATTTAAGATATGAGTTCCCATTCCCTATTTCTTAATACACATTTAAGATATGAGTATTAAAGAAGTGCATTGAATGCACTCTATTTTTTTTTTTGCATTATGTCATTGCTAAAATCAATGCAATTACTTGATTGATCTTAGTGATATTTCACACATACCACTTATTGTATCATTGGTAAAATCAATGGAAATTATTGTCATTGAAATCAATGCACTGGAACAATTTCCTCCTTTGTTGTAAACTGTTCATTCTTAAAACTTTGTTCCTATTTGCTCTAGTCTATAATTTGAATGAGCTCTATGAAAATATGGTACATTGCTTGGTTTACATGTTTATTATGGCTAGACTAGTTCCCAACAATGGGAAGCAAGCCACATTGTGTTTAATCTGATTGCCAACACTCCCAATGTGTGTAAATGTGCAATCGCACCACTCTAAGAAATCATATATCTGTTGTTCATTCAAATTCTAGCAATGAAATATCATGAATTCGATGCCCAACAAAATATCATCCCACTTGCCAAATAGATAAATTCTTCCTTTGTTTATTAAGATGAGAAACCTAGCATTCTAGTTTGTAATTGGAAACCCATTTGACAAAAGTTGAAGGCAATGGGAAAATGAAAATATTTATATCTCAAGAATTTTTGTTATAGGGAACAAAGTGTATGGTTGTAAGTAAGAATTCAATGCATGGCCAAACCTGGGGTAAATTAATTGGTGATTGGGTTTAATCAAGATGTTGGAGTAATTTGTGGTTTACATAATAATAATAAAAAAATTGAAACTCATAACTAAAAACAATCTTACTGATACTTGATCACATAATAATGAGTTCACACCATATACATCATAGATTATTTTTACATTAGAAATCCAAATGGAAAAACTAGGTTCTAGGGTTTTCCTATTAAGTAGAAAATTGATTCCAAAAGGGTAAGATACACACCGATATAGTGTATTGTTACTCACTTGCAAAAAATTTGTAGATGAACATGGCTCAACAACAATCTCCTCTCATCCTGGGATCATTATATTCTTTTCCTCTAGTCATTAAGCATACTAATTAGTTGATGCCTCATCTCTTCTATTGCCCTTCTTCATTCCCTTCTCTATATTCCATTCCATTCTCGTTTTCATCACAACTATAACATCCCCAAACATCCAAAGACCGGGTAATGCTACCATGCGAAATTTACAACTTATATAAGATATATGCATTTTAATGAACTTAACACAGCTAACATAAAGTTATTGCTATCATACAAAATTAAATGGAATCAAGAGAAATTCATACATGAAACGAAATACATGAAGAAATACAACATCACAACAACATGCATAAAATACATAATTAAACACATAATGATACTTATCTTTTATCAGGAGTAAATCCACCAACTACGTACATACCTTCCACGAACCTCCCAGCCTTAGACCACACTGCTCATCATTCTCAGCAGTAGGTCACCCCCGAGATGGGACTAAAATCCACTGGGCAAGGTAATTCTAGGCTTGGAAAGGATAACAAGGAAGTTGCACAAAGCAACAGGAAGGATATTTTATCCCAAGAGCCACTTATGCCCACAACACACAGACCCTCATTCCCCACACACCTGCTCCACCCCAGGAGGATACACCTTCATGAATACAAGTCCATCAGCTAGTACACCTCCCTTACCTTGGGCTTCAACAACTGGATGGACCATAAGTCTCAAAGTACTGTGGCTGCTACGAGACTCCCTTCTAGGAGAAATCACTTCCCAACAGACTCTCTCACTTGGGAGAGCTGCTCACAGGTCTGATAACCAGCCTTCAAATCAGCTACAGTCAGGTACGGTTGTTAACAACAACAACAGTACTAACAACAATAACAGGGAAAAATGGGTATGGACACCCGAAAAGGCAACATCCTAACGCTAAGTCATAACACGGCTCAAGAAACTACAATTGCATCAGGTTTCACAGGAAACAACATAGGACGACTTTCCCGTTTCTGGTTTTAGAGGTGAGAGAGGTATGCCGAGGTCAGACAATGCAGAGGCAAGAACGGTTCACGTACACGATGGGAGAATGGCAGGACGACCATCCTTCCCATGAGGGTTTCCTTCACTATGCATGGGTATGCAGATGCAATGTAGAGGCAAGACGGTTCAAAGAAAGTACCACCCACGAACTCAGACGGAGGATGGCAGGAAAATGACTCATGAAGCCCCCAACACAACTGACGCTTTCGCTTTTAATTGCATGAGCCCAGGTCAACACTTGTCTTCCTGGAGCTGCATGCGTTCGATTTATCTTACGTCCCCCAACCACCAGGAACTTAGGATAACAAAATCATATAATGTTCACTTTAGTCTTTAGGAAATAATATTAAAATATTAGTCCTCTAGTGGTAAGTCCCCTATTTTGGACCCTAGACCTAATACTTAGCCCCTGTTTCCTTACCCTACCTGGTGGAGCTTAGTTCCCCATAACTCTTTTTCATGGTCGGTCTACATGCAATAGTGTTTATATTTTATTAGTATTGATCTGCATAATTACATATAAAAAAGTTCAAGCTCCTGGCCTTGGCATCTGGCTCACCAACCTAATAAACACATAATTCTTTTAGCTTATAACCACTTGCCTCACCAACCTATAAGAAAAATTACAATTCAGAAGGGGCTCGGCCTTGGGGTATTACAATCCCCTCCCCTTATTTTTGCACTGTCCTCAGTGCAACTTATTTACAAAACAAAATGAAATGTGCAGCTTTCGTAAGCTTTTCCACTACCACCATGATTGAATCATGTTGTTTTCCTGTTCTGGGCAATCCTGTGATGAAATCCAATGTCACCACTTCCCACTTCCACTCAGGAATGGGTAAAGGCTGCAGTAACCCTGTTGGGTGCCTATGCTCAGATTTAACCTTTTGGCATTCCATACATCTAGCGATGTATTCTGAAATCTCTTTCTTCATACCTAGCCAAAAGTAATGGCTCTTGACTGCTGCCACAATATTCTGATATCCAGGGTGTCCTACATAAGGCACATTATGCATTTCATGCAAAATCATACTTCTCAAATCCTGGACATCAGGTACATAAATTATGTTCTTGTATAGAAGTATTCCATCCGTTTCTAGCTTATAATTTTCCACTTTCTGTGGCATCTCTCCTTGTTGTAGCTTTGCTACCAAATCCCTGTACTGCAAATATGTATTTGCAGCCTCCGAAATTATTACTTTAATATCGGTTCGGTACATGCTAATGGTTGTAGCATCTAATTCATGTACTCTCCTGTTGAGTGCATTGACCACTTTATTCTCCTTCCCTTTGATATGCTTGATATCAAAATCATATTCATAGAGAAACTCTAACCACCTACTCTGTCTAGCATTCAAGGTTGGCTGATCAAACAAATACTTCAGACCGTTATGGTCTGTTCTCAATTCGAACCTCCTCCCCATGAGGTAATGTCTCCATTTCTTTAGAGCGTGTACTATGGCTGCCAACTCCAAGTCATGAGTTACATAGTTGCTTTCGTTCTTTTTCAACTTTCTGGATTCTAACAAATTATGAATCCATTCTGACTGAGGACTCCTCCCAGACCTTCTTTGCATGCATTAGTGCACCCCACGAAATCTTCATTTGGATCTGCAATCCTCAAGATTGGAGCACTGGTTAACAATTGCTTCAATTGGTAGAATCTTCTCTCACAATCTTCTATCCACTGAAACTTCTTCTCCTTCCTTTGCAAGGAAGTGATAAGGTGAGATATCCTCGAGAATCATGTAATAAGCCTTCTGTAATAACTAGCTAGGCCCATAAAGGATCTAACTTCCATCATGTTATTTGGCGCTGACCATTCTCTGATGGCCTCAATCTTCTCAGGATCTACAACTATCCCATCCTTCGAAATAATATGCCCCAAGTAATGGATCTTCTTTTGATCAAATGAGCACTTGATCAATTTGGCATACAGTTGGTGCTCTCTTAGCACTTGCAACACCATCCTCAGATGTTTTTCATGCTCTTTCTCTGACTTGGAATACACCAGAATGTCATTCAGGAAGACTATGAAAAACTTGTCTAGATAGTCCCTGAATACACCATTCATCAGGCACATAAAAACAATGGGTGCGTTTGACAGTCCAAATGACACCACTGTGAACTTGTAAGGATCATACATTGTTCTAAAGGCAGTACTGCTGATGTATTAATCCTTTATCCTTACCTGGTGATATCCTGATCTAAGGTCTATCTTTGAAAATATCTTCGCATCCTTCAACTGATCGAAGAGGTCATCAATCCTTGGTAGAGGATATTTGTTCTTTACAATTACTTTGTTCAATTGTCTGAAATCAATACACAATATCAACATCCCATCCTTCTTCTTCATGAACAGGACCGGGGCACCCCAAGGTGACACGCTTGGGCGTATATACCCCTTCTTCAGAATCTCTTCAAGATGCAATTGTAGCTCTTTCAGCTCTGGCATACTCATTCTGTAAGGAGATTTCGACACTGGAGCTGCTCCAAGTATCAAGTTTATAGAGAATTCAATATCTATCTTTGGGGGTAGTCTATGTACTTCTTGAAATACATCTTCAAAATCCTTTAGTACTGCATGATCTCCGATATTTGAGACCTCATCCTTAGATGCTTCCTCCACATGGGCTGCAAATAATTGACATCCTTCCTTGTAACACTTCTTCAGCTGCATTGCTGAGATTTCTCTGATAGCAAAAACTCTAGGAATTTCTTGGACTGTTCTCTAATTCCCTTCCTTATCCAGGCAAGTGAATGCCTTTCTATGACATTCCAAGATGGAATGGTGTTGGTTCAACCAATCCATCCCAATTAGACAGTCATAAGAACCTAAAGGCATAATGTTCAATTCAGCCTTTGTGCTCAGTCCATTCATGTCCACTGGACATGAATTAACTAACTCAGTGACTTTTCTCTTGGTTCCTATAGCCATTTGCACTAACCAAGACTTTTCATATTTTCTTTTAGACAATTGCAAACTTTCCACCACTCTAGGATCTATATAACTATGGGTAGCCCCTGAATCAATTAAAACAGTAAATGGTTGGTTGTTAATCATACCTTCTACTTCAATCATGTGCGATTGATATTTTGTTTTCTTGTTGTATAGGGCTACGTAGATCCTTGGTACTCTACTTCCCATGTCCTCCATTGTTTCTGCCTGCTGCACATTGTGGATAGCTCTCACTTTTTCATTTTTGTGGGGGCAATCTCTGTACCTCTAATTTCCTTTACAGCCCCAACATTCCATAGGTGGTTGTCTTGGCATTTTTCCACCCACTTCAACCTTCCTGGGATGTCTAAAAGATGGTTGTCCTTGAGGATTGTTCCTGAAAAATGGTGGTTTGTTTCCCTTTTTTCTCTGCTCCCTCTTAAACTTCTTCTTGTCTTCCCAATATTTTTGGAAGGTAGGATTTTCTTTTTGTTGACCACATAAGCATTTTTCTCTCCTTAAGGTTTCTTCCATAGTCTTTGGGTCATCATACTGGATCTTTTCACTGATGGAAGATGGCAGTCCACTCAGATACCTTTGAATTTTGACAGTCTCATCCCTGATGAAGGGAACATACTTCAGCTACCCAGCTTGAGTTCAAAGAAATATTTCATCTTCCTATCATAGTATCTCTTATTTAAGTACTTATTTTCAAAATGTCTCTTGAACTCTCTCCAAGTAACATTATTCTCTCCGATGTGTTGTACTTGCACAAGCTGCTCCCACCATACATGTGCCTTTACTTTAAGTTGGTAAATGGTAATTATTCCCTCTGCATGAGAAGAATAGTTATGGAGTTGGAAATATTTCCTCATGCCAAGCAACCAAGTCTTGACATCTTCATCTTTCTGGTGTTCTCCGTCAAAAGTAGGAGGTTTAATCTTGTTCATTTCACCCTTCAGTTCATCCACTCCAGATATCCTATGTTTTCTGGTAGGAGTTGGGCTTGAACTAATGTGTGCCTCCTTATTGGAATGTTTCGGGGAGTGATGATGATGCCTGTTAGTGCTTCTTCATATTTTTTGCCTCTAAGGATTCTTGCAACTCCCTGTTTTTCTTGAGTCACTCTCCTTATCCAACTTCCTTTCGATTATTTCTAGACTCTACATCAACTTTAAGTTTAATCTTCCTTGTTGATCCCTAGTGTTATCACACTAAATTGCCTTGGGTCTTTTAGTTTGTTTTTATCCTTTTTTAATCCTTAGATTTTAAATTTTTAAAAAATTTCATCCCTTTAAAGTTTATATTTGGTAGGACCCCTTAGATGATTAACGTTTTGAGTCATAGCTCTAGTTTGATCCTCAAATTGATTTTGGGTCTTAGAACCATTTTTAGCTCATGACTTACTTTTTGGTCCCCTTCATGACTTGTCCCTAGGTCGATCCCTCCCATGACTAGACTGATGTGACATACCTTTCTCCTCACTCATGACCTCGTAGGCATGCCTCATTGTCCTTTCTTACCTATCTAATCATTTTTTGAATTGGAGCGCTGCCCACTCATCAAGAAGTTCCGTAGCACCTTTCTCGGTCATCATACTTCCACCACGAGTCATGATTGCCATGACTGATGTCATGTTCCTTGTTTTCAGTGCCAGGAGTTGGCTAAATATTCCTTCAATATCTTGCATTTATGAGCCTTGGTAACGGTTTATAATTTTGAAAAACCCAACAGTGATGCGCTGCACAAATTCATAAATTCTGATCAGGAGACAACAATGCAACCAAATGTGATGCTGAAGTAGATTAGAGGGATGAAATTTTCGCAATTTCATCTTGATATTTTGTTGAAGATTCCAATAGGTGTCTACTCCATAGGTATACCGTGTTGCGTCCTATGCATATTAATTTTCACAAGAAATTTGCACTCAAGTTTTGGTTTGCCAAGCTTGCACAATTATGAGGGACTCGTCTTTGCATGATAGCCTTGTCTTCCCTCTTTTTCAGACCTGTAAACTCCATTGCCTGTATCTAGGTCTGATTAATGTTGTCTGCCATAGCCATTGAAATTGCAAGCTCTTAAATAGCCTATCCTATGCGTATGCATCGTGCTACCCAGAGGCACTGCTTAAACCCTCTCTACCTCCCCTGCTTCCTTTCATCTTGGAGTTAAGAATTTTTACTCAGTTTCAAAGGGCCAATTTTGGATTACCCCCTCACTGTCTACACTCTCAAATACCTGTACAAGTCTAAGGGTGTAGTTCCCACAGTCAAGCTTGGCTTACTAGGACCAGTCTATTTTAAAAGGTCAGCCTTGTACATTTGAAGGCTGATTTAAAGCCTTCCTGGTTATTACTATCCCATAAGCCTTTAAAAGCTCTCATTCTAAGCCATGGAGACTCCTCAACCGAGGAAGACACACAAAGGTGACAAGGTGGTTAGGAAAGAACCTATGGACACGCATCTTTTTGATACCGAGCCCATGGCAAGAGAGGTCTTTCAAAGAGTGGGATGCCTCTCTTTCTGCCAAAATATGAAGAGAGGCCATCTAGAGGTAGCAAGACAATTTGTATTAAATTTTGATGGCAGGAAAACCAAGGTTGGGGATTTGGAATTTGAGGTGACTAAAGCCTCTATTTCAGCTGCAACATGAATCCCCATTACAGGTGAAAAGTGGTTCAAATCCATGGCTTTGAGTTCATCCTATGCTAAAGATATCTTCAAACCTGAACATCAAGCCAATGATTTGTCTGAAAGTGTGCTAAGGAGTTAATTGATTGAACAGTTTGACAGAATATTGAAGATCATACATAGATATTTTACATGTGAAGGGAGATTGAACACATTGTACTAGTACCATATAAGGATTTTGCTACATTTTACTGGTAAGGTTGAGATGAATATTCCCTATTACCTGTTAAGGAGCATAGGTAAGATGTCAGATAGGATTCAAGCCAAATCCATGGATGTGGATTCTAACCTTTTCCACTATGGATTGATCATAATGCTAGTCTCTGAGGAATTGGGTAAGAAAGAGATTTCATGGGAGCATTTTTCTGTTACTTCTCATTTCAAGTTGGATTTGGTCTCAACTCCTCAATCACAGAAGGCAAGTCCTTTATCACCCACCAGTTTTACTAAAGCAGGAACCAATAGGAAGAGAAAGGGCAGAACCCCTATTCAAGTTTCAGAGGCCAGCAAGCAGGTCACAGGAGCTGAGGAGGAAGCTTGTCCTTCCCGACAAAGATATTTTTCACCACCTCCTCCACCAGGGTTAGAAGAGGTTACTTCTTCTACCAAAGCTACATCCAAGAAAGGGAAGAATCTACTCTTCCCCTCTTCTCCTCCAACAGTCAAAATCAAGGGTAAAAGACCTTTCACAAGGTCATCAAATCCTAAGGAGGTTTTCAAAGAGCAGTCTTTACCAGAAACCCCTATTCAAAAGAAGAAGGGTAAAGGAATTGGAAAGCCTGTGGAAGAGAAACAAGAATCCTCTGTACAGAAAGGGAAGGGTAAAGGTACTAAAAGACCTTTGGAGAGGAAAGATGAAACCTCTGTGAAAGACTTTGAAAAGCCTATGGAAAGAAAAGAAGAAACCCCTATGCAGAGGAAAAAGGGTAAAAGCAAAGCCACCAAGAAACTTGATGAGGTAGACAAGATACTTCCCATGCAGGTGGAAGAGGATACTGAGAAAAAATCTATTGAGACTGTGCATGTCACTTCTCCTCCCGACAGTCAGACCTTCAAAAGACTTATCAGACAACTTAGGGATGCAATAAAAGAGGTGGCTAAATTGAAAAAGGAATCCATGTCTGACACAGCCAAGATGACAAAGCTTATGGATGGCTGTAGTCACACCCTTGACTTGGCAAGGTTTGTAGCAAGAAGGGCCTAGCCCCTACATAGACAGTTAAAGAATCTTTACAGATAGAACATAGGCTTTCATTCTCAGAATAGGAAGATAAAGCCAAAGCTGCAACACTTTCAAGATGAGGTAGCCCAAAGAAATTTACAGGTATTCGTTGAAGCTACCATTGAGAATGAAAAACCAACAGTTAAGGAGAGCACAACCATATTGAAAAATATTGTGATTGCTAAGAAGAAGAAGTCTTCTGTGCCAAATGAAGATCCTCTTTCTACCAGAAAGAGTGTGAGGTTGAGTGTCAAGGTGAAAAAATAGCCAGTGAAAGGTAAGCCACATTTTTGAGGATGGTTCCTTTTTGGCAGGGTTAACTGATATTCAAATATTACCTTTTCCATCTATACAGGCTTCTAAGCATTTAACTACCAGAGTTTTGGGTTTTTGCTAAGTGATAACTCCCTCAGTGGTAAAATGCACTACCTACTGTACTGCCGAGACACCTAATTACAATGGGTTTGACATTATGAAAGGGCACCACTTGCTCTGCACATGTTCAAGATTGGAGGCGCTGCGTTTTTGAAAATGCTACCTAAACCTTCACACAGACACAACATAAGTGGTGCTACCTACAAGCGCTACCTAATATCTGGCAGAGAATAAACCTCCACACAGACACAATACAATGGCGCTATGTAAAGGCACTACCTAATATTTAACAGAGAACATAGTCTGCATACAGGCGTAACACAGTGGCGCTACGTAAAGGTGCTACCTAATATTTCACAGAGAAAAAAGGTTTGCACACATACGAAACACAATGGTGCTACCTAAATGTGCTACCTTTTCTACTTGTTTAGTTGGGAAATACGCTACTCAGGATGCTACCTAAAGAAGCTACCAACAAACACCAGGGATCTAGGAAGGTCAGGCCAACAAATTTTTGGATGGATGATGATGGAGAAAATTGTAGAAGAAATAGGTGGCATCACGAGGAAAACCACATGATCCTAAAATACACATGGCAATAGGGAGCTGCGCAACAAAGTGAATCAAATCAGTTTAAATTTTGGTTGGATTAGTCACCAAAATTTTCCTATTTTATAGCATATGTGGTTAATCAAGTTGTTAGATTAAATAAATTCCTAGAGATTTTCGAGGGGAGGAGGCCAACTCATACCTCTAGCTGTTGCCTCCCAATTATTTTTTTGAGAGACATTCATCAGTGTTGTGCCAGGGGATTTTGTGGAAATAACACCACTTTCCAATTTCCTTCTTCATCTTCCCGTGACCCTTGTTTTCTTGTGGCTTGGACTGGTTTTCAGGAGGTTGTTTGTTAGGGTCGTCTTTATCATACTTTGGTTGTTGTGGATTTGTAGACCCGAAATCTCGTTTTTTTTTGTGCCTAAATTTCTGCTCAATTTTGACATCATATGGATAGGAAGCTCCCAATGATAATATTTCCAAGAAATCCATTTTGGTTTGGATGTACCTAGCCCTGCAGTATTTCAGAACTAGATGCCACTCAGAGTCTTTGATACCCATCTTGGTGCGCAAAGTATGGAAATTATTTCTGAAATCCGACACTGTTTGGCCCCTCTCTTTCTGTAGTGTGGTCCATATCATTTATTGGTCGTTATATTTCCCAACAGGGTTATATTGTTCCTTGACCACATCCACAAAAAAATCACAAGTGGGCTCGGCCCCATATATTCCAGACTCCTCTATGGAAATTTGCTCCCAGTAAGTTTGTAATATCCCTAGGCTGAACCCAATTGTAAATGTAAATGAAAATGTACTTAAATTGGTGAGTTGTTTGACATCATTTTTGTATGCACCTTCCATGGTATAGTGCGCGCATGTACTGCGCATTAAAATGATGAAGTGTGCACATTCTAAGATACTGCACGCAACAACTTAAGTGCGTGCGATCTTGAGGCCAGAGAGCCTTTGTGTATATGTTGTGTTTTATAGGCTGGTGAGCCAGTTTTGTGATGATTAGGTCGGAGAGCCTAGATGCTAAAGGTCGATGAGCCTATTTTTGTATATGTCTCATCATTAATATAAAATACATCGTAGCGTGCAGACCGACCATGATAAAAGAGTATGGGGGACTAAACTCCACTAGCTTTGGAAAGGGGGGGGATAAAAGTTAAGGGAAAGGGGATAAGCTAGGGAGCTTAAGCCAAAAAGGAATATTATATTAATATTTATTAAAACATAAAGTATGGATAAATATTTTATCCTAAGTTCTAAGGATGGGGACAAGTGGGCCAAAGTAGGTCCCAACATGACAAGTGTCAATTTGGGGACATGCATACATATAGTTTGGACTTAGTTCATTTTTCGGGGACTTAGTTCAAACTCTCATGGAGATATCCTCTATATCTCCCTGTACCTGTATTCTTACCTGAACTAGTACCATATCCGCACCGATACATGTTTGTGTAGCTGGTTAGCTTGGGAGCTAGACTAAAGAAGTGGGTTGTCATGCCTGTGGGATATTGAAGAGGCGGGTTGTCAGGCCCGTGAGAAATTTATCTCTGGGTGAAAGAATTGCTGGGAATTGATTTCCTGAAGGTGATAAACTATAGCTACAGGACTCTGAGACTTCCTGTTCGGCCTATTGCTGAAGACCGGAAAGGAAGTGGGGCAGCCAAAGGACTCTTGAGAAAAGAAGGCGCGCACTTCTTGGGGTGGGATAGGCATGTCAGGAATGAGGGATTGTAGGTTATTAGTTTGAGTTGGCACCTGTGATGGAGTCTTTCCTGTTGTCTGTGATACATCAACCTAGTTGGGAACCCCTTTACCCAGGTGGAGTTTAGTCCTAGCTCAGGGGTGACCCACTACTGAGAGTGATGAGCAGTGTGGTCTAAGTCTGGGAGTTTCATGGAAGGTGTGCACATAGTTGGTGATATTATTACCAAAATAAGTGTCCATTGTGTGATAAATTACATGCTACATAATTATTTACGTGTTTATTTTTATGGGTATTGCCTATATATGTTGCATGTATATGTTTACTATTATTTCAATATGAATCCATGCATTTACAGAATGTATTTGTTTGTTTACATTTTATATATAAATTTATGCAATAGTTCTGTGTGTATATGTTTTAATTACATGTAGTTCAAAAAAATTATGTGGCATAGCTCGGTTTGATGTTGGGTATGTTACAATATGTTGAGTAGAGAACAAAAGTGTTTTATGGAGTATCATGGTTCGGCATGGGTGGCCGGGGATGTTACAAATTTTCCCACCAACATTTGACATGGGGGAGAGCCTTAAGGAGTGCAAAGGTGACCTTTTCCTTGTCGAAAAAATTGTGAACAAAGAAATAACGTTCTAGTAGATTTAACCATTTTTCTAGTGCATAGGAATCTATCTGACCTTCAAATACGGGAATATCAAAATTGACTTGTAGCTTGAAACAAGAGGTGCTTCCAAAGTGGCCACTTGATGAATATGTGCTTGTTGTTATCGGAAAGCCTTTAAGGATGTGAGAAAAATTCTCCATCATTTCATCCTTCTGTCGCGTGAGAGATTGCTCAAGCAATAGATTGATAGAATCTTCCGTTCCATCATTTTTGTTTTCTTCCACCATGGAGGATTTCTTGGGTGTGAAAGAGCGATTTTCCTTATGAGAGGCAAGCTCGATACCCAACTTTCTATAATCGTACCTCGTCGGGGACATGCATTGAAAAACAATCAAGAGCAGTCTACTCTGATACCACTGATCTAGATTATGTTCGGCATGAAATGAGAGCAGAGATATAACACAGAAATATACAGAGATATTTCAAGAGAAACAATAATATAATAGATATATACCGGATATATAACAAGAGGAACATATATACAGTAATACACAATTTCTATTAATAAGTGAAATGTGCAAAACTGTAGAAATACAGAGTGAAAGACTCACTAGAATGGTGGAAGCTTATCTCTGAGAAGAGATGTAACAGCTACTCACATTCGCAAGAAGATGATTGTTACAATGAGGCTCCAAATTCCTTTTTAACATAAAGAAAATACAAAAACCTAACCCCAGAAGATGAAAAGCCAACAATTTTGTGGACCTCGTTTTCCATAGTTTGGTGTATCAACTTCCTGGGGGTGTAACTTTAGCATACGATCTTTGTTTAGGGCGCACGATAGCTTGTTGGAAAGGTATCGATGAGGAGCTTCATTTTGGGGGATAAATCAATTCCTTTAACTATCATTGAGGTTCCCGATCGTGAACAAGTGTCGTTTAGGCCCTCAAAATGGCCCCCAAAGTTTAGGAACCGAAAAACTGCTAAAAATAGTAAGTTGCCAACAAATTATTTTGAGCCAGTTGGAATAGGTAGGTGGTCATCGATATCCACCTGGATCAACAAAACCAATTGGATGCAAGTGATTCTACAAGAAAAATTACGAATCATATGGTTCACTTGACAAGCATTAGGCAAGGCTTGTGGTGAAAGGATATGCACAAAAAAAAGGCATAGATGATGTTGGGACAGGAATTTTTGGGACCAGTTTTGGGAACTACGTAGTGTGCAAAAAAGAAGGAAAGGAATTTGCTGCAATTTCAACATCATCACGCGCAAAAGGAAGAAAAAAGTTAGAAGCCACTAGGCATTTTGGTCCATCAAAAAGGGTTAATCCCTAATGTAATTGTATAAATATGTAAGGGTTTTTGGATAGAGTATGACTAGTAGAGAGTGAATGAGAGTAAGAAGAGCTAAGTGTGCACTGTATGTGCGAATTTAAGAGTGAAGAGAGATAGATAGAAGGATAGAAGAATGGAAAGGGAATATTGTATGAGCGCAGTGCACATATTTTGTAAGAGATGATTATGAATAATATAAGAAGTTGTCCATTGTGGACGTAGCCCATCTTGGGTGAACCACGTTAAATCGTAGTGTATATTTGTTATGATTTGTTATGATATTTTTATTGTTTTGTTTATTTCGCGCATACAATGTATGGTTAATATTAATATGTTATTTGTTCTGATGATTTTGTGCACATGATATAATGTATAATGAACAAATTCTAAGTGTAATGGTTATGATAAATGCCTCCCATCCCTTCATGATTATGGAAACCTGGTTCCTATAGTCCCAATAGATATATTGGGTGAGACTTCACCTGCTTACAAGTGATGTTGAAAGGGTCAGTATCTTAGGGTTTTGTTAGTGAATTAATGTTGAACCTTGAGTCTGCCCACTGCATGCCAACAAATGGCTATGTTGTCATGGTAGTGCAGGAAGTACAAGAAAAGGAGAAGATCGCAACTGCAAAGGAGACTTTTGAGAATCTCGTTGTAACATTGAAGGGAGTGCAACATAAGGCCTAAGTGGCTCAGGACGAACCACAGGTTAGTGTTGGGGACATGTTGGGACATGAATTTTTGGGACCAGTTTTGGGAACTGCACAACGTGCACAAAAGAAGCAAAGGCATTTGACACACTTTCAGGATCACCAGGCGCGAAAGGAGGAAAACAATTAGAAATTGTTAGGCATTTTGTTCCATCGAAAAGGGATAAGCCCTAATGTAATTGTATAAATATGTAAGGGTATTGGGATAGAGTAGGACTAGTCAAGAGTGAATGAGATTAATAAGAGCTAAGTGTGGACTATATGCATGAATGTAAGAGTGAAGAGAGATAGATAGAAGTATACGAGAATGACAAGGGAATAATGTATGCGTTCAGTGCACATATTTTGTAAGAGATGATTATGAATAGTATAGGAAGTTGACCATTGTGGACGTATCCCATCTTGGGTGAACCATGTTAAATCCTGGTGTATATGTGTTATGATGTGCTTAATGTTTTGTTTATTGCGTGCATAGAATGTATGGTTAATATTAATATGTTATTTGTTTTGATGATTCTGTGCACATGATATAACAAATAATGAACACATTATACATGTAATGGTTATGATGAATTCCTCCCATCCCTTCATGACTATGGAAACTTGGTTCCTGCAATCGCCATAGATACCTCATGTGATAATTCACCTGCTTGTAGGTGATTCTAAAAGGGAAAATATATTAGGGTTTTGTTGGTGAATTAATGTTGAACCTCGGGCCTCCCACTATGCGCCAACATATGATGAGAAGACGTTTTCCCCCATAGAAAAATGGGATACAATTCATGCTTTGTTGGCTTTGGCAGCACATAATGGGTGGAAGATTCATCACATGAATGTCAAGAAAGCTTTATTGAATGGATATTTGAAAGAGAATGTCTACATGTCTCAACCAGAAGGATTTTTTGTGAATGGTCAAGAACATAGTGTATGCAATCTCATTAAGTATTTGTAAGCCTTTGTATAGCTGATGAGTCCAAAATATGGCACACTTTTGACAACAATATGAAGCATAAACATATGTTTTGTTTGTGCTACTATATAATTATATGGTCATTATCATCCAATTATATGGTAATTATGTAACATAGGAAAATACTTCATATTTTGAATAAACAAATCATAAATGAGAAAAAAATTATCATATTAGTTGGGATTATTTTCCAATTAATATTGGTAGGATATGAAATAATATTAAATGGGATTAGATACCAACTAATTAGATTTGAGAGTGTAAACCATTTGTACTAATATTTTGGTTATGTAGTGTGGTTATATTTAGTTCGGATTCTTTCCAACTAATGTGGAACTAGATCCTACTTCCATTCCTTATGTTGGTCATGTATTTATATTTTGTTGGGATAATTTCCATCTAAAATGGAACTAGATCCTACTTACACTCTTAGATCCTATTTTTACTCCAAATAATTGTGGAGTTTGTTGTATTAGTCTCTCTATATAAAAGGAGAAGACTTAATGTGTTGTGGGAAGAAGGAGAGAGATAGAGTTTTGAATTGGATAAGAAGATCAATTTGAAGAATAATGTATTTTTTTTTTTAAAGTAAGTATGTATAAATTACCTTTCAGAAGAAAAATTACAGTAGCATCATGAGTGTCCGAGGACTGTGAACATTGAATTGACCTGGAGGGAAACCAATTCATCCAATACCTCCAAAACCAAAAAATACCCCAGGATTGGTCATTTGGAACATAATCACCCCGTGGGGAAACCGATTCGTTCATATATGTTCAACCTTCTAGAACAACTAGGATTGACTTATGACAAGAAAAAAGAGAAATATCCAAAAGTACACTTGTAGAATCATAAAAAA
Source organism: Picea mariana (assembly GCA_032191745.1). Taxonomy (NCBI): domain Eukaryota; kingdom Viridiplantae; phylum Streptophyta; class Pinopsida; order Pinales; family Pinaceae; genus Picea; species Picea mariana. The sequence goes on along the minus strand of JASDQU011443074.1, from coordinate 4,021 downwards.
AAAACAAAAAACAAGCCATGCAGGTGTCGTAGCTCATGTAGGCGGTCTTTTTCTTGCCAAGTTGTATGTTGTTGGCACCTGGTGAGCTGAATCCAAGACCTACGTTGAATTTTTCGATGTTGGCGTTTGGAGAACTGAAGCCAAGACCACCACTCAGGTCGTTGGTGCATTGGAGGCCTGGTCTGGGGAGTGTCGAGGGCCTTACAGAGTGGACAAAATTTGAATAATTTGTGTCCCTTTCTTTTTCAGAATTTCCAGATGGAAACACATGTCGTCCACATCCTTGTGGACCGCGAACACCGAGTCTTGCATAATTGCCAGGCCATCTTGAAACTTTGCGCAGGGGGCACAGTTCGAGCAGGAGTGTAGTTGGTCTGGTGGTTGGTCTAGTGGTTTCTCCCAGTGGATAAAGGTGTCTTCTAGAGGAGACAAGACTAGGGGTGGATGCATAGGTGGTGGCTCCAGAGAAGAATTCTCTAGCAAATTTGGTGGGACAACCAAGGCGAGTTGCGAGGAAGAGGCCAGGTCCGATAATGGGATGGGAGTGAAACCCAGTGAATTCCCTAGAAGTTCAAACCACTCGACTCAGTAGGCCCATGAAAAGGACAAAGGAGGGAGGCCGCTTTGGCTCTGAGAGGACTGGCCAGAGGAGTATGGAAAAGAAGGCGGAGAGTTGTG
>JASDQU011443073.1:0-23100 GCA_032191745.1 Picea mariana | reverse complement strand
CATCAAGGGAATCATATCAATCAATTACTTGACATCAACCAATGACATCAATCAAACCAAACCATTTACATCAATGACATATGATCCAACAATCTCCCAAGTAATCAAACCTATTGGCATCAATGACAAACCATTGGCATCAATGACAACATGATCCAACAATAGAAGCATTGGGAAAATTCCATTTCAGATAGTGCATGGAATGAATTTGAGAGGAGTGTCGGAGTTGAGAGATCTGAAGCATAGAAAATTTAGGAGCGTTGGAGCCGAAGACTTCCCTGCAGAAATGTAGGAACTTCATAATCAGATCAAGGAGAAGTTGAAGAAGAGCAGCAATGAATATAAGTGTAGAGCTGATAAACAAAGGAGGAAGCTTGAATTTGAAGTTGGAGACCAAGTTCTAGCACATCCTAGGAAGGATAGGTTCCCAAGGGGAACGTATAATAAGATTAAGTTGAAAAGGATAGAACCATGTAAAATCCTGAGAAGATTTGGGAAGAATTCTTATGAGATAGAACTACCAGAGGATGTGGGAATATCACCGATATTCAACATTGCAGACCTGTATTCATACAAGGGAGATGGAGCCAGAGGATATGAATATCAAAATAAGATCAAGTGGGAGAAACAAATGCCCGTAGTAGAGAATCCACAGATGGAGCAGATCATAGATCAACGAATTGGTAAAAAGACCAAAAGAAAAATGTATTTTGAATATTTGGTAAAGTGGAAAGGACGACTGGTAGAAGATTCCAGTTGGGTAAATGAAGAGGATATCTATAAGCATGGAAGGTCCGTGCATGAGCTCATGGACATGAGTCCATGAATTTTTTTAGCCAAAGGAGTATGATGTAGGAGCATCGCCAACAAAGCACAAGCGGAGGATAGTTGGGTGCACTAGCGCGTATTTTGAAATATTTTGAATTCCAAAGTTGGCATGTTAATGAAATATCTGAAAAATATTTTGATTTATGAGCATCTTTAATGATCGGAGGTTGAGCCATCACATAAGATCGATGAGGGAATGTATTTTTCTTTAATGTGAAGGATTGCAGTACAGATCTAGAGATTTCACTCTTATTTGTCTGACTCAAATATTTATTGTAATAAATGTTAAGTAGTTGAAAGATTTTATTTCGATAGGATAGCATAGAGTAGTTGGAGGGAAAGAACTTGGAGAGCCCTCTTGTATAAAAACTTTGTATTGTGGCCCAGAAGATGCTACTGATAGCCAATAGTTTTTGTTGTTATTGTTAATGGGATGCTGAAGCTATTTTATAGGTTTCCATTGTAGCAGAGAGATGAGAGCTACAAAGAAGCAGTGTATGAATGTGTGTAATTTTTAGTTGAATGAATATAATAGAGGAGTATTGTCCCAAATGTGTGGTGTTGATGCATCTATCTGAATGAGTGAATGGTAGACTTTCTACTTTATTTTCAATTCTCTGTTATTTCTTGTTCTTGTATCTATGCATGCATTTACATGGCTAGATGTATGAATATGTGAGATTTTAAATAAGTTTCAATTGTTTCTCTTCTATGAGAGAGTGCAAGGAGTGCGTTGACAGAGTTTGTTTCGACCTGAAAGATTAGGAGGAGTAGAGTGACTTTAGTCGCAGAGAAGCGATTGGAGAACAGTCGCAGAGAAGCGGTTGGAGAACAATGACAAAGAGTGTGAAATCTTTTAGAAAGAGGATTTGAGTTGTGGGGAAGAACCTGTTGCAAGGCGTGCAGAGGTCGAGATTTCGACTAAGTGTCAAAGAAAGTATTATGAGGGATGAAGAAGGTCAAGGAATACAAACCAGGAGCGAGAGTAGCAATAAATATTCGAGGAGGAGAATCCTTAAGGTTTCAAAAAACCCATGAACGAGATTCGTTCTAGAGGAAGGTGAAGAATTCCAGGTCATCAGATCTAGGAGAACTACACAGAGGTTGGTCGTAAAGTGTTTCGACACTTCATGGTTTGGGACATTTGGAAGTGTTGTAAGGGAAGAGTCGTGAACTTGTGGAGTCGCGAAGTAATCACAACTGTTGGTTGTGTAGAGGACACGTGACAGCAGATTGGGAAATCCTGAAATTTGGAGAAGAGCTCTTCGAGAGTAGCAGAAGGTAGAGCTAGCAATACTTCTAAAGCCCGAATTCATGAAGGGTTGGCCCATAGTCATAGCCCGTGGTCACCTGAGAGGAAGGTCTAGCGTGGAGTTAGTACTCGGGGATTTGAGTGTTGCCAAGAGAGCTGAAGAGCGAAGGCACGGGTAGTTCGACCAAGCGGGTAACACAAAAGGGACTTGTGTGTTGAGAATGCAGGGTCTTTTGAAGGCCTGAAGAGTCAATTCGACTCAGGAGTTTGAAGATCCAAGACCGAGAGGTCGCGTAGTCCCAAGGAGGGAAGGGGGGTCTGCGCCAGTATGATGGATTTAATATTTTGAATTAATAAACTTTTAGGGATTTCAAGACTTTAAATAATCAATGAGAAAGGACTCAACCTATTATATGTGACTTAAATAATCCAACAAGACATCTAAATGAGGTTTCATTTAGGCCCATTTGAGGAATATGACATTGAACATGTGTGTAACTTAATAGGATAAAGGAAGTGATGCACCTTGAATAACATCATCATAAGGTGAAAGTGTACATAAGTAGTGTTGCATGCATTACACATAATTTAAATGTATAGGGGTAAATCATAATCATCATCATAATCATTCATCAACATCAAATAAAAAAACGCTTCAATTCATAGAACATGTGCCATGAGAGAGAGAGAGAGAGAGAGAGAGAGAGAGAGAGAGATTGTACATTTTTTTTTTTTTTGAGAGAGAGAGATTGTACATTTTTTACAAAATGGCATATCACGTCCAATATACAAAATGGAAGCAAGTTCCCAAACATGCAAGAATGACATATGGTGCCTTATATACAAAATGACACTCATTGGTCACTCATTGATCACTACCACCCTTTCCATTATCAGGTGCATATCCAAAGTTGATCTTTTTTCTCTTACTCAATGTAGGAGCTCGAGTCTTTTTTCACTTAAGTGTGGTTCATCTCTATGGAGACTAGACAAAGAAACAAAATTCTTATAAGTTTTTTACACAATGAATTAACACACTCACAAAATGATTCTTTATAATTCTAGCCAAGAAAACTCACCACAGATGATATCGAGAGAGAGATTGCACATTTTTTACAAAATGGCATATCACGCCCAATATACAAAATGGAAGCAAGTTCCCAAACATGTAAGAGTGACATATGGTGCCTTATATACAAAATGACACTCATTGGTCACTCATTGACCACTACCACCCTTTCCATTATCAGGTGCATATCAAAAGTCGATCTTTTTTCTCTTACTCAATGTAGGAGCTTGAGTCTACCACCCTTTCCATTATTAGTTGCATATCAAAAGTTGATCCTTTTTCTCTTACTCAATGTAGGAGCTTGAGTCTTTTTTCACCCAAGTGTGGTTCATCTCTCTGGAGACTAGACAAAGAAACAAAATTCTTATAAGTTTTTTCCACAATGAATTAATACACTTACAAAATGATTCTTTATAATTATAGCCAATAAAACTCACTTCATATGGTACTGTCAATCATGAAGGTATTTCCATCCTTCACAACCCTAATATTTTTTCTATGTTTCCCTAGAATAGTCACAAGAATCAAAGCACGGAATTTAATAAAAAATGTCTAAAATCAATTCCATTAATGATACATAAAAAATTCATCGACGAATGATCTCACTGTGAATAACTCAGACAACAGTGGAGATTCGCTCTTAGGTGGATCACTCTACTGTATAAGTTGCTCCGAGGTAAGATGTTTTGTTGATTCAACTGCAGTATCCACGTCAGATGATTGATAGGGAGAAGCATGAGAGCAAAGTGGTGCAACCAGAGTGGATGAATTGGTGTGGGATATAACAGGGTGGATTGGTTTGTGGTGTATAGGTGTAACCACTATGGATGGATGGAATGGAAAAGGTGGTGGGGATGGTGGTGATAAACCCCCATTGGTTGTGTGAGGGATGGAAGTAACCTAGGGGGGGTAGTGGTATCCCAAGAGTCGAGGCACAGTGACCAAGGATAGGACTTTCCCTATAGCCTAGGACACATAATGGGTGGAATGTGGGAAGTGATGAATGGTATGATGGTGGTATTGGTGACCTAGAAATCAATGAACCAGCCTGCATACACATTTATAATATTTTTATTAGTACAAAATTGTGAAATTAAATCAAAATAAGACAATAAATTTCACATTTAAACAAGATTCAACTCAACACATGATACCTGGGAAGGGGGTGATCTTTCCATCCCATGTAGACATGGTTCCTCATTATATGAAAGTACAACCTGTAGAAAAAAAAACAATATTATATTTGATTTCTCATCAACATCGTGTAGAAACACAACAACTATCTTACACATGTAGAAGAATAGTAGTAGATAAGTGATTTCCAAAGAATAAGCAGAGAACTCTAGTGAATTTATCAAAGGTCACATTCAACATAATAGTACACAATATTTCATATAAAGGGTTGATTTTGTGGTAGTCCCAAACAAGATACTTGTGGAAGAGTTGGTGTGCAACATTGATTCTTCCCTCATATACAACAAAATAGAAAATGTTAAGTGATTAGGTAGGAATGCATGGTAGTGCTAAGGTCCTCTAAACCACCAAAAAACAACTTGTCTAGGGATGAGAGAAAATATATATGGGATTTGAGAAATAATAAATAAGTTGAGATACTCAAAGCTAACAAAGGGAACACTACTATCATAATGGATGAAGTAGATTACCATAACAAACTGATGGAGCACCTCACATGCAGAAGCTATAGAGTAATCAATAAATACCTTGGGAACAAACTAAACATTGTAGTGTCCACAATGATCAAGTGTTCATCCCTTAATGACTCAATTAAGAAGAAGATCACTCCAAAAAATGATATCATGCCTCAAATATATGGTGCACCCAAGATTCATAAAGGTGGTGTCGCCTTAATACTGATTGTAAACATGATTGGCTCTTTGACTTACTCTCTGAAAATATTTCTTGCTAAGTTACTCATCCTCCTCTCTAGAAACATAAACTCTTTTTTAAAAGACTCGTCATCTTTTGTAAAATGTATCAAAAACCAAAATGTAGAAGAAGATGAAATTCTAGTAAGATTCCACATTGTGTCTGTCTATACCAAGGTCCTACTGGACCATGCCATTATTGTCATGGAAGACATCACATACATTGAAACTACTAAATTGGTGAAGATATGCCTTAAGTCAACATATTTCAGCAACAAAGAAAATATATATGAGCAAATTCATGTTGTAGCAATAGGCTCCCCACTATCACCAATAGTTGCAAACATCTATATGGAGAAATTTGAAGTAATGGTTTTAACTTCCTTTCCACACACCCAAGAGTATGAAAATGATGTGTGGATAATATCTTCACCAAATAGGGACATGCTAGAGAGGATATTTAAGGCTTCTTCAAGCACTTCAATAGTTCCTCATAGCACTTCAAATTCACCACTGAGATAGAAAGGGATGACCAACTTTAATTTTTTGATGTAATGCTCAACAAGAGATCGATATTAGACTCAGCTACCATGTCTATAGGAGGAAGTCACACAAAGAGACACCTTCATGTGCACTATCATCACCACCTAGCTCAAAAAGTAAGCATCATTCACACCCTTGCCACAAGGGCCACAATAATCTTGGATGCAAAGCACTTGAAATATGAACTAGATAACCTTAGTATGGTATTGTAAATGAATGGTTACAATGATTGGCAGATTGGCGAGGTAATCCAAAAATCAATGAACATAGGACACTTACATAGGAAGTTGGATATCCCAAAAATCACATTCCCATACATCAAAGGTACCACTAATCAAATTGGAAAAATACTAAGAAGTAGGAACATCATGATATCCTTCACTACCATGAACACCATTAGAATCTTGGTAGACTTGAAGGACTCATTAGATCTTAAGAAATTGAAAGTTGTCTATAAAATCTCATGTTCCTATGGAAAATCTATATTGGTGAAATTGGACAATTACTACAGGTGCACTTAAAAGAACATGCAATAGATAATTATAGAGATTGAACCTCCAGATAAACTCTCACAAGGCACTCTCAAAACATTAAATGAAGGCCACAATTATACCCAACAATATAACTATTGCAACAAAGTGGAAGTGCATACTAGCAAGATCAAGTTAGTATTCATTCTGCAACACATTCACATTCAAACTGAAAGAATCTAGAACATAGGCAGAGAACATATGACAAATTTTGTCAGGAAGGATCATTTTAATTCGTGAATCGCTTGTTCCACCATACCTGAGTGCGCGGTACACCAAACGAGCAAGCCATTGCTACTATTGCAGTAGTGGAAGAAACTGACAAGAAAGCTTCTTCTACTATTGCATTAGTGGCATAAACTGACATTGATGCATTTATCGATGTCAAGGATCTGTTATTTTATCGTAGCAACTACAAACATTATATAATTAGATATAGAAAAAAAACACACAAAATAATCTATCTATCTATTATATATACTCAATGAAGAACATAGAGATGATAAAGATACTAACCTCCTCCATGAAACTATCATGTCTAGTGGCCTCCACTGGCCTATAACAAGTTTTCTCATAGCTTGAAAATCTGTGAGAGTCACATGAACTAGGTCTATTTTCCCTCTCATGGTCAAACTCTATTGCAGTACTTGATGGCCCAACCCCTTCCCCCATCATTACCTGAAGGTTGCTTTTGGTGAGATAATGCTATAAATGTGTTGTGCTACTCCAAGATATGGCTTAAGGTTGATATTGATGTTTGGGACTGGTTGGTGCTTTTCTCTATGGGAGAATGTCAGGTAGGGGGGTTAGGTCACTTCCTAGGAGGATGAGGACCTAGCAATGGGTCACACCTAGCATTTTCTCTATCGTACGTGGACCCAAAACACACCCCTTGGAATTCACCAATGTAAAAGTAGTTGACATGGCGACCTAAACAAAACTTTGTCCATAATTTTCTAAGGAAATATAGAGGCACCTCCCTATTATTGCAAGGAAATTTGTCAAATACCATAAACCACCTATCCATCTAATTGTCTAAAAATGGTTGGAAGGTGCACAGGTCCGTACAAATGCATCTCTTTGTTATTGGTAGTTGTAATATGGTTCTCAGGTTAATAAACAATGTCTCATGTCTTGTTTTGAAATTTTTAGGTCTCTAACTTGGTTTTTATCTAGACTTGTTCTATAATATTCATACATTATGGCCCTGTAATCATAAAAGTGAGTTAATTGGCCTTGGTAATTTGCGATGGAAGGCACAATGGTGTCTAGGGAAGTGGCTACTGAAAACCATGAGGGCTCTCTGGTATTTTGTAAGTCTTGTATAAGGTTTCTAAGAGATATCAACCCTACATCAATTTCCATGTTCATGTTTGTTGGTTGTGGGTTGGGGTTTGGTGTGTCTTCTTATGGTGATGTTGGGTTTGGGTTCTCTTTAGGATCCATATTAATTAAGTGTGTTGCAATTTAATAAGTGAAAATTAAAATATTGTTTATTTTTTCATTTAAACAAATTATGAAATAAAAAAAATTCAAATTCCATCAAAATACTTAGAATCAATTGAAGAACACACAAGCAAAGTTTGGTAGTGATTTGTCAATATTTCCCCAATTTTCTCAATATCTCTCAAAACACATGGTGTGGTCTATTGGTGAAATGGATTGGCCATAGGTGTTAAGAACAATTGGTCCATGAGAATGTGCACACATTCCTAGAGTGCATGCATATTCTTGGAGCATGGGAACATGTTCCTAAGAACACCAACCTAAGATCGACTTGGAAAATTCTGTGGTAGTTTGGGGAATGTTGAAGCTTGCAAATCATGAGTGCGTGCACATTTCTGAGAGCAAATGAACCTTTCTAAGAATGTGTGTGCATTCCTGGGCACCCCATTGCCACTTTTTTTACCATCTTCTTCATGTGAGTGCCCATAACCAAGAAATATGTGATTGGTGGGATTTAGATTATGCTTATGATAATGGGTATAGGTACAATGGTCACTACTAGGAAGACAAATAATTTCACCTTATATTTGATTCCTCTACTCCACATTATGAAATAAATGTCAATGAGGGAACTTAGGAATCAATTATGACAACCAATGTTTAGCTTGCATATTCTATAGTGCTAGTGTTCCTTCCTGAACTTTTTACAACAATGTGGATGATATTTTGGACATGGTGGGTTCTATTTAATTGGTTCTACGTGATTGTGGTGGACATCTAGATCATAGTACTTAGCCATTCATTGAGCTCAAGAGTCAACATGATCACATAGGAATGGGACACAAGTTTATGTGTAAGCTTATTATACTACTCCAGATCTATGTAACCCAATTTTATGGGTAAGCTTCTTGTACTACTTTAGTGTTGTGGCTAGCCCTTGTACATTGGACCTTGGTTCCCTGAAGTACTTTAACATTGCAATCAGACCCATACATGGGACCCTAGTTTAAGGTTGTGCATCCTCACTACAAGCATCGAGGGAAATAATTTTTGAAGGGGGATGGAGTGTTGGGATCCTCCCTGGGTGTAACCAGGAGGAGGGGAGACCTAATAGAGTAATAATGTAGTTATGGTGGCCATCCAATGTAAAGTGATATGGGTCATGTTACCCACCCATGCCTAGGGTTAACTAGAGGAGATAATGTCTCATGGCCCACAATGAAGACAATGATCTCGACGATGATGATGATCGACATGTCCACTCATGGAAGCCCAACAACCCCTCTCAGATGCTTCTTTCACTCTTCATCAACAAAGCTCATCCCATCCAATCAAGCACAATATTTGGGAGATATTTGTCGAGTGCCATCACGAGGTACATTAGCCCTTGTTTCATATGAAGTGTCGTACTTAATATATTAGGCATGTGAATGAGGATCATTGGTTGAAGTCGAATAATAAATCATAAGCTCAAGAAGTTATGCTTCTTGTATTATTTCACCTTGGTGGCCATCCTTTATACTCTAGTCTCATGTTGTCACCCCCAAGCAACAAGGGTATTATTGGGGGGCCCTTATAAGGTTAACATTCCATTTCCTTGCCATACTTAACACTTACAATCTTGGAGCCTATCACAATGTACTAAACTTCGGTAATGGGTCATGGTTCATTCGACAATGGGAAGAAGGGATAGAATGTCAAGATTGATGCAGCTACTAGTAAGAAATCATAAATAAATAATGTTTTGGGATAGCAAGATCATTTAAAATCCACGGTCCATACTCAAGCTCTACCCTTTTTGTGTTCACCCAAGTCCTGAGAGAGAACAAATGCTTCATCAAGTGAAAATGACTTGTTAAATATCCCACTATTATATGAAGCAATGAATGCTAATGCTTGAAACCTTATAAAGGGGACTTGTAAATTGGAAAAAGGAAAAGATAAAATGCATATTAAGGGGTTTGGAAAAATGTAGCACCTATAAAGGGGTAACTCAAGAGCAAGCACACCCTTTGTTTTTCGTCCACCTATTTCAGAGTTCACAAAGTGTTGTAAAACTTATGATTTATTAAATATTTATGAAACAACTATAGTAGGTGGGGTCCCCTAGGAAACAACACTAAAATTACATGGTTTTTATATGGCATGCATTTTCTTAGCATCAAGACATGGCATTGATATATTAATTTATACTATGGTTTCAATTTAGGGTCATCTCCTTGCATTGAAGAAGTTTGTCTCAAGGTTCATTTAAATGCATACTTGGGTAATCATGTTTCTCATGGCACAAAAGAAATATTTGGTATGATGATATGCTTTAGTTTTGGTATATCTCACCTCCTAGTGGTATTAAAGATTGCATGGAAAATTCAAGCATACATGGATCAACACACTCATTACATAGGCATATATGGTGGCATGATTTAATGCTTCAACTTTACATGGCATTAACATTTGAAGAGATTCATAACCCTTTTTTTTGTTTATATAGTGCATATAGTGATGTCTATGGTTATATTTGATTGGCATGGCATTAAAATCATGGTCCAAATATGGCATATATGGTTAAAAGGTTGGAATTCCCCATCTTTGATTTAGTTTAGCCCTTGTATAAGACATGACATTGGTTATAAAGTGAAAGGATCACATTCACAAAGGCTATGGTCTAACACATGTTGGTAATTGATCATGTTTAAATAATCCTCACACGTCAATGTATCAAAGGCACACATTTACAAACTTCATCATTTAAGTGATTGATTTAATATGGTTGTGTAATATTGCATGTGGTATATATGGAATATAGATTTGGTTTACATGTGATTTCAACGTGTTGTAACAAATGTTATGTGATATATGACTATGGGTGTATTGTGAGTTGGTCATGCATTAAAAGTTGGAACGAGTGGGAATTGATCATCGTCGAACCCATGCCTTACCATCTTTGGAATTCGTTAGGGATTTGTTCATTTGATTGTTTGGATTGTAGAGAGAGAGCTTAGTGTTGTGTTCACTCCAAAATATTGCTACTTGCTCGTTGTTGCAACCGTTGAATCCCACACAACTGTTTGGACTCGGAATTCGTATAAAGAGTGATCTCTACTTGACAAGGTATGTACCCATGCATTTTTTAGAGCATTATTGTAGTTAGTTTGTTGTTAAATGAACTAATATATCTCTATAGTTGGTTGCTAGTATGAAACTCTTCTTTCCTTATTCTTTGGCTTATATATAAAGAATGCTATGGAGAAATAGACAATTTTTTTTTGGATTAGCTAGTTTTGAAAGTTTATTACTGGTTGAAAGAATTTATGGTGACAAGAATTGCAGTGGGTTTATTTCTTTTTCAATTTCTTAAATATTTTCTGTTGTCAATAATTCATTATATCACTTTCCATGCTTTTTTTTTTCCTCGCGTTCTAGAATGGTTTGAATGAAAAATCAAAATGATAACAAGTGGAAGAAAGTGTTGGGTTAAACTCGGAATGACGACCATTTATTTATAATGAAATGTGACTTGGGTTCATTCTTGAATTTTTTTAATGGTATGAAAGAAGAATAAATTTGAAACCCTGGTTTATTTATGAAAAGGTATGTACCTCATCTTGTCTTTTAATCGTTTCCATACCTAGCATTTCTTCATGTGTTGAAAGAAGTTGTTTCTTAGGTTTAATGTGTTATTGATACTCATTTTTTTAAAATGACTACTCCATTGTTCTCCATATGCCCATGGTTGTAAATTTGACATACTTTGTTGGTATGGTCATTGTGAAAATCTTTCCCAACTTCTTGATTGTTTTGTATTATGCCTAGGCTACTTGATAAAAATATATGGGCTCATGTTCATTTTAAAAAATAATCCATCCAATGCTCTCATATTCTATTTATACTCTATTTAGTATGTCAAATAGCCCATTGTCTAGAGAATTGTTAGTCGCCACATAAACTCTTTGATGATTCTTGTATTGGGTATTGATAAATGATATGGAGATATGAAGTTCAACAACTGCAACTATCAGTTGGTTTATAGAACGTTGTTTTTAAAGGATCGTATACGGATTATTGTTGTTCTTTTGAATATGGTAAAAAGAATCAAAATATACCAAACCCAAGTCGTTTTATTTTCACTCAAGCTACAACTCGATATAATTTTTTTTATGAAATAAAGTTTATAAAAATCCAGTGGGACCCCACCTATTATTAGTTAAATATTAAAAAATATTTTTGATCCCTTATCCTAAAACAAGTCCAGTCTCTCATAAATTAAAAGTTAATTAAATTTGTAAATAAAAGTAGTTGAACTACCCAACTACTTCAAAGAATATATAAAAGTAGATGACAAGTTCTATGAGGAATAAAAACAATATAGAAGAGAAAATATTGTCAAGGTATGCCTAAGTTCTAAGTGAAATATTCATCTTTTCATTCCATTCTAAGTTTTCTTGAGGACTGAATTGTCTTGTTGATAGCAGGGTTGTTCTAAAAGGTGGCAAGGAAAGATTGAGTGGAATTTATTTCTGATATGATCCAAGGTCATTTATTTTCTTTGAAGTTTGTTTTGCATAATTAGAAGTTCTAATGTTATTCAATGCTAATTAAGTTTTGAAGAGTTTAAATAATGATGCACATGTTACTTGAAGTGATCCAGATTGGTCATGCATTTTAATCTTTTATTTTTTTGCATCAATTGCCAATGTATGATTTTTAATTACATCATGTGATTCCAAGAATGTCTCTGGTCCAAGCCCTCATAGGGACATGAAGATATATTTTCAATTGTAACTTAGATTGATCATTAATAAAAGATTTTGTTGGTTTATTTCTCACTTTTGTGGACTATTGGAATACTATTATTTCATATTCGTATTACTATTTCTATTACATATTTCAACACTTTATTTTAATATATATTTTTACCAATTCATTTTGTATCACATTATTTGTTTTAAATTTGCAATATTTAGTTAAAAACATAAAAAAAAAATATATTGAAAAGTAGATTTCAGATCCAAGAATTACATTTCTTGAAATCTGACTGAAATTTTGAAGGGCTATAAACTAGGGTGATATTCCTGTCTATCTTGACAAGATTTGAAAAATGTTTGTGTAAGGTCCTTGCATCAACACCCTCTACAAAGGTGCTCATAGAAATAGACCAAATGATTCCATAATCCATGAAGTAAGCCCAACTTGTTTCATTATCACACTTACACTTAAAGGGTTTCTTTTCATTCTTTCTTCCCTCGGGATGTATCCCTCTAATTGGGTTTTTTCTTTCATGCTTTGGTTGACACACCTAATAGTGTCTGATAACAGTCCTCCCATACCTAAACTTGTCAAAATGCATAAAGTCTTGAGCTAATGTGAAGTTTGAAGGGCATACTTGATGTGAATTGTTCATGTGGCTTCTATGATAAGTAACGACTTAATTTATATGATCTAAGGACTCTTATACCTTGTGAACATTGGTCTTACTTGATTCCATGACTTTGATTGATTTGGATGCACCTAAAATAGTCCTTTAAAGGGCATCCCATTCTTTCACCCAAGATATTGTGCATTGATTGTAGGATATGGCACATGTGATGTAAAGCGTTGAGTCATTTGATGGATTGACATACTCAAAAACAGGTTCTCACATCTTATGGACCTTGGACGATAGAAAAATGGGCTTGCATTTAATAAATATGGTCATGATGACACACACATGGGAAGAAATCCCACACTTTGGACAGTGTACCTACAACTTACTCAACCACTTGATGGAGGACCTTGCACTTGGTTTGGCTTGGATACCACTCAGAGAGGTGGTGCATGATCATTACACCTTGGATGATGGCTCTCTCATCCTAACATGGGGTTCTTTGATGATGACATTGTCTGCTATGGTTTGATTGAGATGATGGGCTTGTTTTCCATTCGACACTATCTGATGACTTCAGATGTGCCATGACACTTAATGAGGATTCTCCACCTTGCTTACACCACTAGATGATGACATGTGGCCTTGGGAGGATTTCTTCGCCTTCTTAAACTCTTGACGTCACCACATGTGTGACATTATGGTGGTTTATTTGCAGTTATTGTCATTTTAGAGGCTATTTGGGGGGTTATCCTCACTCGTTATCATGTATTAATGTCATTTTACTTCAACTTGTGGAAAAATAGCACTTGGTTACCTCATATAAAAAGAGGGAGTGCTCAAATAATTTTTCATCATCACAGCTCCTCACACTTGTGAGGATATCTCCTAAAAGTTTTTCTCTACTTCTATTTTTTCTCTTGGAGTCTCTTATGCACATCGTTGGAGTGATATTGGATGGATGTTTCTCTTGTTGGTTGTGAAGTCTACATGAATTAGGGTTTCCTCATGGTAGTGTGCCTTGTTAGTAAGTGTTTAATTTGAATGCATGTGGTATTTATTGATATACTTTGGTAGTTTGATCTATTAGAGATTTATTTTTTCATGCTATCTTGATTTTCTCTTGAATCTTAAAACCCTAAGAGAAAGGATTAAGAGTGGTTATCCCCTTCCCTTGTTTTCTTTCACCTTAACTAGTTGAAGCATTTAAGATTTTCCTTAAGGGTTAAGAGTGGCTATCCCCTTACGTTCTATCTTAGCTAGAGTTTGGTTCTATGGGTTAGGAGAAGCTATCCCCCTAGGTTCAAGACCTAGTTTCCATTCACCTTATTTTCTAGATGCATTAGAGAAAGTGGGACGACACATAGGGTTTATGAGTGGATAAACCTTATTGGGTTCTTCCTTTGATATTTGACCTAGTTCTATGAGTGGATAGCTCTAGGGTTTATTTAAATTCTCTCTTGTTTGGCCTCCTTGAATGAATTATTTTGGCTCCATTTTCCCTGAGAAAGTAGACGACACTAGTATTATTGCCTCTGATGCTTAATACTCTTAACAACGCTAAAAAATCTCACTTAAACTAGCTTTATGACATCAATGACATGTTGATTGTACTTCGATGCTTTGAATAATCATTGAATAACTTGTTGTTTTGATAAAGTGAATGATGCTACAACCATTAGGGTTTGTATTTATTGTTGCATAATTAATATTGCAAGAAAACTTGCTCATAATCTTTGTTTAACAAATGGATATTGTACTACTTGTTGAAGGTTAATTTGTGAGATATGATTGCTAATTTTCTGAGTTGATTTACTCATTGTTGTTACAAATTGCTTATTGCTGATATAAACTAGTTTATTGTTGCAATTTTACAACAACAATTTTTTTTACTTGTTATTTAGTCTATAGAGGTGATTGATATGCAACATAACTTTGTAATTGATGATTTTATGCAATGAAAAAATTTGTTTCTCGCACAGGTTGACCAATTACCTCGTTCAACTTATTTTTCCCTTCACCTTCCCTATACCTAGATTAACCTATTGAGTGACTAAGATGGGGTGGTTTATATACTTGCCTTAGCTTGTTATAGCATCCATTGAGGTCACTGGGGAAGCCTCCCTTGTGTTGGATCTATTTCTTTCACTAAAACGAGGGAAGTGTTTTCTTAGGGGACAGTGGTATATATTTATTGTTACACAAGATTGGCATCTTGTTCAGGGCTTTGCACATGTACAAATCCTATGATAACAAGTCCACTACGTTAGTTATTATTAAATAAATCCCACTAGGTAGTTAGCATGAGATAAATGTAATGTGGCCTCATAAAAGGTTTACTATGTAGTTAGCATTTGGTTGTGATTAGAGTTTTCTAACTAGTTATAAATAAGTATGGAATCCTCCTTGTGAAGCATGAATTTGATTATATTGTATTAGAGCCTAACTGATTATGAGGTTGCCTTCTTAAAGAGACAAGTGAACAACCCTTGATCCTTGCATAAAATTATCATCGTACAATGTGTCCCTACCTTAAGGGTTTTGATATTGAATAAAGTGTTGAAATTTTTTGATATATTGTTTGTGGTTCAAGTGTTGGGATCCTCCCAAGGGGTGTAATGGGGGGCCAAAGGTCCCATTAGAGTAATACTAGTGTAGTTATGTTTCCCATTCAATGTAAAGTGAACCGGATCCACTATGTTTGTTATTATCAAATAAGGATCACTAGGTAGTCGCATGGAATAAATGTAATGTGGTCTCATTAAAGAATGTCATAGAGGTAGTTAGCATTTGGTTATGATTAGGGTTTTATAGATAGCTATAAATAAGGATGGAATCATCCTTATGAAGCATGTATTGGAGTATATTGTATCAGATATTATCTCATTAGTAGGTTTCCCCTCGAAGGGGCAAGTGAACAAAAAGTTTATCCTTCCATAAAAATATCATTGTATAGTGTTTCCCTACCTTAAGGGTTTTAGAATTGAATAAAATGTTGAGCATTTGTGATATATTATTTGTGATTCAAGTTTGTGGGTTAAGGATCATAATTGTATGTTTTACATACCAAATACACATATTTAATATAGTAGAATAAAATAGAGTACACAATGTACATCAAATGTCATCATGGAGTACAATTCCAATATAGATAAAAAAGATGAGTTATACGATAACTCCTTAAAGAATAGGGGAACCTACTACAGATACCCCGATGCATTCATACATCCCAATCACATGTTCCTTCAATAATGACTACATGATCTTTATAATACCTATTCACACATTGCGCATGTGGCCATATTATTAGGTTGACCACTATTACATATACATTTACCCCATTAGATGTATGCACACCCCCAAACCCCCCGTGGGGTCATATAATATACATTTAACCCCATATATGCGTCATATCATAGTGTCCTCCTTAAAAAATATTTGTCCTCAAAGATTTTCAATTAAGGATGTTACATGTGATGAATACTTGAATACTTTGTTCACTCATCCAATGTTTCCCTCATATCCTAAAACTAGTCATTCATGTTTGGTTGGTGCTTGGTCACATTTTAGCTTAAAAAGGTTGCACCTTTTTGGTGGGGATAGTCAGACTCATTGCAAATAAGAAACACTAATCCCTAGAGACCTTCCTTTGGATGATTTGATTAGTGGTGTTATTGCACAAATTGTAGGTTGGGAAAATCCCAACCAAAACTAAAATATGGAGACAACTAGGAGAATAACTACCCATTGTCACGTCAAATAGGTATTCCCATCACTTTAGAGGTGAAGTGATTACCTCAAGGGGGGAATCTTGGGTGACCCTAGGGGGAAGTGAGATGGAAACTGATACTTATGAATGGATGCCCCTATAGGTCAAGTTTTTAAATGAAAACAAGGCTTGGAAACTAGTCTCAATAGTGGTGAATGGTTTCCAAGTCTTTGGGTACCTACAAAAAGTGTTTGTACCTACCCGAGACACAAGAAAAGCCAAGTATGCATGTAATATGTTAAGAAGACAAGCAAGTTAATCTTGTTGTCCCTAATTGCAGAAACAAACAAAAATATATATCAATGACGAAATCAAGTAACTATTGTAGATTAAACCACTTAAAACATCAAATATTGGTTGAGCTATGAAGCATAAAACATGTAGATAAGTTCTCAACATGTTAGCACAACTTTTAGTGGTATTAGATGGTTGTTATGATAAGTTTTCATAGCATATTTATGACAACCAAGTGGTTGTAGTAGTAATTTTCTACAACAACAAATTTTAACCATGAAAATGAGCAAGTAATCCGGCCAAAAGTTCACTAATTAGTTGTAGAATAAAAATAATGGCTTACTAGAAAATTCCCACGGTCAAATTTCAAGTTAAAGTTAAGAAAAGTAAATGATTTGTTGTAGCCCTAATGGTTGTATATTTGAGGTTGTTATACATCAAAGAATACCAAGAGAACTAACATGCCCTAGATGGTTTAACAACCTCAAGCCATCCACAAAAGGTTCCAACTTGAACAAGATTGATATCTCACCAAAACACGTTTACCAATGAAAATATTTTATTTCTCCAATGAAAAAAATTAGATTAGTGCCTTTAAAATTTGGCTGAATGGAGTCTTTAAAACACAAGTTAGATCAACAAAGACCCTAGGGGTGTAAATGCTCTTACTCCCTATGGTGTGTGAACTAGCTTCAAAGTAGATTCAAGGAGTGTGTACACCCTTGTACTCCTCTAAGATACTTTGTAATAAAAGACTTGTAAACTAGTAAATGACAAGAAATTGATGGAGGGTGTATGATTATACCCCTCCTAGGGTTTTTAATCCAACAATATCATGAAATAAGCAAGAAGAATGCATGTTTTCCTTACCAAACAAGAATATTTCAAGATCAAACCCTAGTTTCACCAAGATAAAACCATCCACAAGCAAGAATAAGAGGTGTGCACCACTTAGCCTCATCCATTCACCAAGAGATATCACCAACTTTCATTTGCAAGAGAGAGAGAGATACCAAAAATGCTCAAGAGGGCGTAAATTTCATCCACTAGTCTTCTCACAATGGGAGAGCTATGATAAAATGAGATAGAAATGATCTCTATTTACATAAAAACCTCTAATAAGAATTTGTCCACAAAACTTAGGGAAAACCACAAAGTAAGGGGACAACAACCCTTACTTTTCCCCTCTACAATTTAAAATTTGATTTTTCACAACATAAACCCTAGAAAAAGCATGACGTCACCCCTTTAGGGAAACATTTTGGATGTTAAAATTTCACTTAAGAAGTTAAGTGTATTCAATATTATTTAAATTTAAACTATTAGAACAATAAATGCATGCATAAAGATCATTGAAATAAAGACATCCACAATATACACAAGATTTATCCTTGGAAACCCTCTTGCACGAGAAAACCCAACAAAGCTTCTTCAATATAGATTTGTCAACATGTACAATTTCTCTCTCAAGAGAGATCTCACCAAATAGAAGATAATCAGAAGATAGACCAGAAACCCTAATCAAAATAGGGTAGTGCACCACTAGACCAAGATAGTCTTCCAAGAGATAACCAAAACCCTTCACCAAAACATCGATACTCTGTAGATGCGTCTCCTCCTCATACTTACACACTTTTCCTTGTGTGATAGAGCTTGTGTTGTTTGTCCCTCAAGTGAGGCACCTAGCCTTGTAAATGTGTTGAACCTGCAAATAATAGATCTAGCTAAACAATAATACACACATTTCAAGAGAGAATTGGAGAAAGAAGAAGGAGAGAAAGAATAAAAGAATTCTCATTAACCATTCTAAATAATGAATAATTTACACATGATATACTATGTATAGCTCAATGAGTGCGCACTGGAGGAGAACCAATGTTCCATAGTGGTGATCTAAAGTGATCTGGACACACACCAACAGTTACGGGAGTGAACTGCCACCTAGTTGAGTTAACTAGTCAACTAGTGTTCAATTAACTGACTAAACAGAGAGTAGTGAGGAGTTAACTCAGGGAATCAAAGCTAATGTGCTGGTCTGGTGATGATACCAAGGAAAGTTTGAATTATCATGGTAATGATCCCAATGTTGCATGGTGAAAAAACCAATGCAACATCTAAACTCAACTCAACTAGTCAAACTGAAGTGTCAACTGAAAGAGAATATTCTCCAGGTGGAATATTCTCCCCTAAAATATAGGAGACTGGATAATGACTAATTATGACTAATAAAAAAGGAAAAACCTTAGGAAAAAGAAATCCTAGGTGTGTGTGAAGTAACTCCAACACGCCCCTTGAACATCACTATGGTGAAAATAAAGAATGGGTCCCGACAACAAGGCCATGTTAAGTACCCAAATACAAAAGATACACTGAAATAAGGTGAGGAAAGAGGGGAAAAATCATGGGAAACCCCCCCCTAAAGGTACAATGTATGTAAAAAGAAGAACTACAGTTGTTAGGAAACTGTGTCCTTCACTCCAAGATGAATTCACAAAGAATGGAACTTCTACTCAGTGAAGGTATTGGTGAAGATGTATGTCGTCTATTCTGCCGAAGGACAAAACTGTAAGTTGATGATCCCCTCGTGTACTAAGTCTCAGATGTAGTGCATGTGGATCTCTATGTGCTTCGTCCACTGCCTTTGAACTAGATCTCAAGAGAAATTCAAAGTAGTCTGGTTGTCACACTAGATGACGATCGGTCGATGAAACTGAATGCCCAACTCAGTGAGAAAATGTTTTAGCCACATAGCCTGAATGGTTATGTTAACTACCCCTTTGTACTCTGCCTTGGCTAAAGATAGAGCAATGGCAGCTTGCTTCTTTCTCAACCAACAGATAGGCCCAGAACCAAGAATAAGTGAGTAACCAGATGTGGACTTGCGATCAGTGCTATCACCAACCCAGTCGGAATCAGTAAAATCGATGAGATCTAATGTAGAGTCTGTTGCATAATGAATCCCAAAGGTGATGGTGCCCTAAACATATCAAAGGATGTGCTTTACAACTTTCTAATGTAGCTCATGCAACTCCTGCATGAACCTGAAAAATTCGCCAACTTCATATGAGAGGTATGGTCTGGAGTGTGTGAGATACAACAAGCTCCCCACTAGCTGTCTGTATAATGTGTTGTCAACCAGGGGAGTCTCCCCGCCATCCTCAAGTTTGATTCCTGATAGGAAAGGAGTCGGACCAGACTTGCAGTCTGTCATGTGAAATCTCTCAAGGAGATCTCGTGCATACTTGGCCTGAGACAGTTTGAAGCTTGATGCATCTTGACTGATCTTGAGTCCAAGGAAGAAGTGTAGCGGACCCATGTCCGTCATCAAAAACCTGTCATGTAGAATCCTCTTGACTGCAAAAATCGCTGAAGTCGAGCACCTGGTGATAAACAAATCATCGACATAAAGAACTAAAAGTAGAAGTGAATCAGTTGTCCTGAGCATGTAGACATCCGGGTCTGATTTACAACCTACAAAGTTTTGTGACAACAGGTAGGAGTCCATCTTGGCACACCATGCCATTGGAGCCTGCTTGAGTCCATAAAGTGACTTCTTTTGTCAACAAACCAAAGATGAGTTCTGCATAAATCCCTGGGGCTGCCCCATGTAGATATCCTTAGAGAGATCACCATGAAGAAATTCATTCTTCATGTCCATCTGATGGACTTCCCATCCCTTGGCTGTCGCAATGGAAAGTTCCAATCATTTGGAATCCATCTTCGCTACTAGAGAGAAGGTCTCATCATAGTCAATACCATGACCCTGCTGAAAGCCTTTGGTGACAAGCCTATCTTTATATCTGCTAATCTGTCCATCCGCTACACTTTTGGTCTTGTAGACCCATCTGCCTCTGACAAGTTTCCTTCTAGAAGGAAGGAGAACCAGATCCCAAGTTTGGTTATCGAGGAGGGAGTTATACTATTCCTGCATGGCAGATTCCCAAAAGGGATTTCCAGCAGCCTCGCCATAAGACTGTGGATCTGAAGATTGAACCAAGAAAAGATGCCTGGAAGGCAATAGTTCAGTGGCAGTGAGTGCAACATGAGGCTCCTCTAAATCATATTGAGTCCTCCTAGTATCGACTGGATCACCAATGAGATCCCCTGCATCCTAAAGAGTAGTCTGTGCCCAATTGGGCCTTTGCTTTGGCTCTGCAACTGCATCTGGATGCTCTAACTCTGCATCTAACTGTACTGATTCTGAATCTGAATCATATGATTCCTACGAATCATAACTCTCATCTGAATGAGAGTCGACATGTGCATGCTCATCATCTTGAATATGTGGAAGAGTGAAGGTGTCTGCATGTGGTTGTTGAGGTGCATGTGAGACACTTTCCTCAAATTGGACATTGCGCTCAATGATGAGCCATTCCGAGGAAAGATCAATAAGCCGATATCCCTTCACACCGTCAGGGTATCCAAAAAAAATGCACTCAGTGCTCTGTGGATCAAGTGCCTTCCTCTTTTCAGAGGGAATACGAACCCAAGCACGTGAACCGAAAATGCAAAAGTGGGTCACTTCCGGTTTGAGGCCACTCCAAGCCTTGTAGGGGGTCTTATCCTTGACAGATCTATGGGGAGATCTATTTTGGATGTATGTTGCATAGTTAAGTGCTTCATCCCATAGTCTCTGCGGTAGTGACTTTGCATGCAGCATGCAAGATGCCATCTCCTTTAGAGATCGGTTTTTCTGCTCAACAACTCTATTTTGTTGCAGAGTATAGGGAACTGTGTGCTGCAACTAAATCCCTACCTCATGGAAAATATTATGGATCTCATGATTTACATACTCTCCCCCGTTNATCAGTTCAGAGGAATTTGATCTTCTTTCCTGACTCTGTCTCAACCAAGGCTTTGAAATCTTTGAGGTGTTGAAAGACCTCATATTTTTTCCTGAGAAAGTAGATCCATGTAAAACGTGAGAAATCATCAACAAAAATGAGAACAACCTCGCTTTATGGATGGATGGATGTAGAAAAGGACCCATAAGGTCACTGTGGATCAGATCTAAAGGTGTGGAAGATTGTTGAGACTTTCCTTTGTCGAATTTCTCTTGAGGGTGTTTTCCAAGAACACATCCCTCACACACATCCTTGGAGAAATGAATGTCTGGTAGACCATCAACCAATCTGTGCTTGCTAATTTGTTTCATGTATCTGAAATTCAAATGTTCAAACCTTTAGTGGCATATCCTACTACTTTCATCAGCATGAGTAAGCAGTAAAGCTGAATCAAGTTCAATGAATTTAGAAAATGTATACAATCTAGACTGATGATTTACCTTACCGGTAGTAACCCTGGAGTTGGTTTGCATGTCGTAGATGTCCACGAAATTTGGTGTGAATATGAATTTCTTTCCAGTGCTAGTATTCATCATCTGATACATGGAGAGAAGGTTGAAATAAAGTTTGGGAATGTGAAACACATTCTCGAAGCTTCCGTTGGTGAGTTCAATCCTTCCTTTGTTGGTGACTTCGACAGAAGAGTTGTCCCCCATCAGAATAGGAGGACATTTGCATGCATCCAAAGAAGAATATACTGCTTTTGAGGAAACCATGTGATGTGATGCTCCAAAATCAATGATACAAGCATTAGGAGAGGAGTTGATGGCAATCAAAGCATGGATAGAATTTCCTTTCTTGGAATTCGGATCTTCTGGCTTCTTCTTCTTGGCACCCTCGGGGATGCGATATCCAAGGTTGTTTTGATGAAGTATTTGAGACATCATATCTATTTTGCATGCATGCGGATTCCGAATGGAATCCTTTGTGACAGTACATGCATTTCTATCCTTTTCTTTCCTTTTCTCCTTTGGATCCAGAGGCATCGGTGAAAGGTTTTGTGTACCCTTCTTTCTTTGGATGTGCATGAGCTTTCCATTTATATTTATCTTTATATTTCTTATATTTTTGGATGCCATCATGCACAGTGAGTGCATGCACCCTTGGGCCTTTGATTGTGCCCATGTTGATGAGCTTGGTTTTCTCTTGTGTCAAGGATTCGATAAAGTCCTTAAGAGAAGGCATCTTCTAGGTGGCTCCAGAGGCGAATCTAACAATATGGAATGTGGATACGAATACAGAGAATTTAGGACCAAGCTTGGAAAGATTGGTGAGAACCATTTGTTTCTCCTCTGTCGATTTATCAACCCCAAAAGATTTGAGTTGCGACAGTAAAT
>JASDQU011443068.1:0-13671 GCA_032191745.1 Picea mariana | reverse complement strand
AGATCTGTATATACATAAAAAAAAAAACATTTTTTTTTTGTTAAAGAAAAAGCTCATCTATTTTTTAGGAGGCTTCTTATAGGTTCGCAAGTTCGCAGGTGTTGTTTCTCATAGATTAACAAGTTTCAAAACATTCAAGGACACTTTGGGGTTCTTTTGTACCACCTACCCCTTGAACTTACAACCATTTCTAAGGTTTTCTGGGTTATTTTTTGTTGTTAAAGGGATGCAGGTTATATTTTTTTTTGTTGTTAAAAGGTTGTAAGGGTTTCAAGGTTGCAAGCCCAGGTTTTCATGGTTGATTAAGGATCATAAGGAATAGCATTTATCTTGGAGTCAAGAGGATGGGTGGGTAGGTAGGCCCTTGGCCCCAGATTTTAAACTAGGGATCTGATACCATGTGTAAAGCCCTTCATTAGGGCTTCAAAGTTAACTGGTAAATTTGTAATCTAAATTAATTTTATTTTCTTGTACACGACATTTAATTTCTATTTCTATTTGCATTACAACAAATCTATCTAATTTATGTTAAAGTTCTAGCAAATTTAACCAGTTAAATATCAAATTATCAAATTATTCTGTCCAAAATAGTCACAAACAGATTACAGAACATATTACACATTTACAATACATAGATACGTATCATAAATTTCATTCAAAACAAAATTGTACATTGGTAAAATACCTCTTGAAGAATAAGTTTGTCCCTTTCTTTCACGTTGTTGCTAACTACTTGCACTGCCTGAAAACTGCTTGAAATTGCCTGAAAACTGAATCTTTTCCTCCCAGCCAGCTAGGAACAGAGCCACTCTGGCATCTGAGCTCCAGGATTCCTTACGGTCTCCTAGCTCCCGAGCTCAAAATTCCTAGCAATAGGTGCCCCCTATGATATTCCTCCAACAAGCTCCTCAAGCAAAACCAGTAATACAATCCTCCAGCAAGCTTCTCAAGCAAAACCAGTAATAGAGTCCTCCCCTATGAAAATAATTCTCCCAAAAAAAAAAATAATAGTCCCCTTCCTGAGTGTTTCCCCCCTCTTATCCTCCTTTCCCCCCTTTTTTATTCACCCACTTATCCATCCATTAAACCTCACCCACCTTATCCCCCCATTAAATCTCAACTACCGTATCCATCCTTTCATAAATGGGTTCATCTTCCGATATAGAATAATAATTAATAATTTATTAATATCTACAAATAAAAATTAATAATTTATTAAACTAAAATTCATTAAACAATTATTTAATCATGAAATTAATTAATTAATTAATTAAACTAATATTCATTAAACAAGTATTTAATAATGAAATTAATTAATTAATTAATTAAACTAATATTCATTAAATGAACATAATTAATTAAGTAGGGTTGTTACAGGGGGTTTCCTTTGAGTGAAAACTTTCAAGTTTGTCCCAAATATTTTTGGATAAAATTTGTTTCTCTACTTTTGCCTTCACAACATGAGACAAACTATATAAAATTGTGTTATTTGTTATTGTATGACATCTATATATTCTATTTGAAATTGTTTCTTTTGGTCGGCCTTTAGGAGGGTTGTATCCACTCTTAACTGAATTCCAGACATCAGTCTCAAGAGCTCGCAAGTATGCCTTCGTCTTTACACTCCATGAAGAATAGTCCATTCCATCAATCCAACCAGATATTTTTAGAGAGAAGTATTCTCTTCCCATGCGTGTTGTAAGGATCTTCCATTCAATGGTTAAATTCTTTTTGAAGGACCCTGTCTCTGATACCAATTGTTCGAAACTTTAGCAGTACTGAGAGGGGGGGTGAATTAGTACTGTATAAATTTTATAATMTTTAACACTTTAAGMACATATAATTGATACATAACATTATAACAATYACATAAATCCATGTACAATCAACAAAGCGTTTACATGGAAAAAATAAATGGGATAAAACCACAAACGATGTTATTTTATAATTCAGTCAATACAATATCAGGCTACACCCAGAGAGGGACACCCATCCCTGATGCAAGATCCAACCTACCCATTCTACATATTTCAATTTGTCTATAGTAAGAAACCACTTACTAATTTGGTGAAGGCTCCAACTCTCACTGCAAGATCCAACTTACAAAACAAACTTCAACCTATTGGAGCCAACTCCAATTGACTTGTTTGGTGAAGGATCCAACCTTCAAAAGAAAGATCCAACTTTCAGATAGGATCCAACCTTTCACTGAGATAAGGAAATCAATTGTCTTCAGCATCAACTTGTAGAGTGAGGACACCGAACCTCTCCCCTATAACACCCCACCTCCCTGGATTCATTTTTCTCTCATAAAAAATCCTTTCACAACTAAACCTTTCATAAGAATTTTATCGTCAATTCAAAAGTGATCTAATATATCTTCATTTCATTTCATTTGAATATTTTATAGAACCTTTATCTTCTTTTCTCAGGTGCACCCTGACTAATTCGATCAACGCAAATCTTGATTTATAATATCTTTTCCTGAGTTCAACTAACTATATATGGACGCATAACAATTATATTGTGGACAAATATTGACCAGATCAAATTTCATTTAATTTGTGGACTCGTAATAGTTACACTGTGGACGTGACTTGACAAGATCAAAGTCTGGTTAGTTGTATGTAGACACACTACTATGTAAATTAAGAATATTTATTGTTCAGTTGCGGCTAGGAGTTCTTTCACTAAATCAAACTTGTCCAAGTATTCCTTATTTTACCAAAACATTCATTGTCACACAATTCACATTCTATTTTATAGAGTGCCCAATGCGCAGATATAATAGGAGTCAAAAAATAAAATCACAATTCTTCAACTTGTCTCACTTTCCCTACAGTGCACTCGCTTGGTCACCCCATGAGACTATGAGCATGCCCTGGTGAATCACTTACTTGATTGTTTAACTTTGCACTTGTTTCATCACAATCCACTTCTTTTTTCATCACAATAGATCAAGGAACCTTGCATATTTTCTTCTACACCATTGATAAGCAACGAGCTTCGTTTCGTCACTCCAATGCATCATTCATCGCACTAGCTCAAGGAACCTTGCATATTTTCTTATGTGCCATTGACAAGAAATCGGCTTCATTTTCTCACACTCTACTACGTCATTCATTTCACTATCTCAAGGTCTCTTGCGATCATTGCACATTCTTTGTCACATTGTAGCACCAACATCCATTGACCGAGGTCCACTCTATTGCATTTTTCACTTTCGTACTTTACTTATCAACTACATCATAGGTCATCCTCTGGTTCTTACATGTAGTCTTGGCAAACTCAATCATCTTTGTGAATTTTTTCGTTCCATTTATCCTTTCGTCCTTCAATCCTTTAGCATATGTTTCCATGTGTCATCATCCTATCCTTTGATTTGGATACTCCGAATAAATCTATACCACCGATCGGAGACTTCTTACTTCAACATTCTACCACTCTAGTGGTTGACTTCCAATATAATACTACCATGCATCTTCTTCTTAACCATTGATCCAGCCACTCCAAGAACATCTTGACCATTTTTCAGACTATATCTCATCCTAGTATTCCTCCAAATCTACACTCTAATACATTGAATCCAAATCTCTTTAGACTATCATCCCTTTACGATATCAGGCTTATACCCAGGGTAGTTGTTGGTCTTCAATTTAGATACACCTCTATCCAATATCTAATATTGATCATTCAATATAAACAAACAAACAAAACCTTAGCGGATATTGTTGATGGTCATGATCACTCCTTCATCTCGACCCAAGGGTCATTATTCATTGAATCTTGCAAGGGTTGTTCAAACTTTGTTTTCTTTGATTTCACTTCATGTATTCATGTGGTTTTTTGTGCACCTTTTAGTCTTCCTTTGCATTTATATCTAACTTACACACACTTCCTTTTCATGTACACCATATTGTCTATGTGCCATACTATTTGTGTGCCATGTCCATTACCTCTTTGACATCAATGACAACATATTCTCAACAAAAAAAAGGGATAATGAATGCATCAAGGCCCATATCAACCCATGTCATTTCTTTGTACAATACAAGGACATATTTAGAATAACGATGATGGGAATATTCTCAAGTAGAGAATCATAGGTATCAAACTCTACTATCGAAATGTCATTCAACATTGTCAAAGCTTTCTTAAATCTGTTGTGTTTGCATAATGCCTGTAATTTGATGAGTTCCTAAGGTTGTAAGGATAGATATTAAGTAATATAGTATTGGTTAAGGTGCATATGGTATATAGTTAGATAAATGTTATAATCATGGATGACACCCTGCTATGAATCAAAGCCATGTTTATGTATGGGGATTTCCATTACTCTTCCCCAATTAAAGAAAGGTAATTTGCATCTATCAATCAAGTTGAAGCCTGATCATCTCATTCACATGGAATCTATTCTCATCATATAGTGGATGATTTTATTTTTGTTTTGAAGAATATAAATTATTTCATGGGTAAAACTTTTAGCATTGGACTTGGAAAGATTTTATCATTTTTTATTGTCAATAAATTTGGACTTAAGATCAAATTTAGTCACTTTCATTTTAAATATTATATTTAGTGAACATAAATTTTACACCATTACTAATGCATACATACATGTATGTGTATTTTTTTGTGTGTACGTATATGTGTGTGTGTGTACACACATGCACATAGACCATGTTTTATTACCTTTAGGTGTCTTCTTAGATATCTTCCTTCACTATTTTCACTTTCAATGAAACACGTGATAAAAAGAGCAATTTAAAAAATTTTGTACATAATATAATATGTTGGTCACTTGAGATACTGTAATATACCTAGTATACTACATTTCTTATTATTTAATAATATGTTATATGTTTGTTATTATGTAAATAGGCATTACAATGTAAATGATAAGTCAATCATAAGACATGACCTTTGGAAATAACATGACTTATAGTTCCCCACATGTATTTATATACATGTATTATACTTTGTATGATGCAAACTAAATATGTAAAATTGATAGTAAATAAAAGATTATTTATTATGGATATATGGAATTACGTTATGTATTCATGATGTTGTCATGAAGTGGACCACCATATCCACTCCAATTGGTATCATAGCTTAGTCTCGATCCAACTTTTGGCTACAAAATTTATGAGTTTCTCTAATTTAGCCAAGTCAACCATGTCTTTAACTAGATTATGGAATTCTACCATTAAAAAAAATTCTCTTCAAAAATTACCATTGAAGAAATAATCTTGATGCTGCAAGAAAATTAGAAGAAGCTAGTACCATATATCAAGAAGAAGAAAATTAAAATAAATAAATAAAGGAAGAAAGGGAGAAGAAAAAAGAGAAAGAAAAAACTAAAGAAAAACAAAGGATTATTTCCAAAGAAGAGAGGGTAAAAGAAAGAAGAGAGGGTATTAAAAGGAAGAGATAAATTTTCATAAGTTACAAAGTTATTTTAAATAAAAAGTGATAAGGTCTAAAAAATAAAGGGAATTATTAAATTTTCTTAATACATTTTATAAAAATGGAATGAAATCGAAGTAATATTCAATCTATTCAAAGGAGGAATACATATTTATAAAGGAGACATATATTGAATAATCAAGAAAAAAAAAGGAAATCGTGAACAAGGAACTCAATATATAAATCTAAATTTTGGACTAAATGCCCTTTTTGTGAAATGGAGTTTGAATATATGACAATTTTATAAAACCACAATCATTTTTGTCCAATTTGTGGGAAATAATTTATTATGGAATAATATCAAGACAACTCACAAAGGAAATCACTAATATTAAAAGGAGAACTAGGAAATTATAAAGACATCAATAACAAATTACACTTGGAAATTGAGATGGCTAAATATTTTAATGGGTTAACAAAGAAAAATAATCTTTACTTCAAAGAGAGAAATCAGGAGTTCATCGCACAAATTGAAGAACTAAAAAAAATAAAAATAAATAGACATAGACTCACTAGAATGAGATGAAKAAATATCACGATTAAAAAATCGTAATCAAAATTTACTATTAAAAAACAAGAAGTCAAAATACAAGAAACAAGAGAATAAAAATTTACAGCAAGAAAATCAAGGTCTCAAAGAGAAATTAACAAAAAAAAGGAAGAAATCTCCTACCTAAGGAAAMTTAATCAAAAATTGATTGAACAAATTCAAAAGATGAAAGATGAAAATCCAAAGAATCAAGATATTATAAGTGATGTCGAAAAATCAAATAATGGGGAAGCACTTTTATGCCTAAGGGTTCATAATCAAAGTTTACTCACGCAAATTAAAAATTTAAAGAGTGATAAGAAGTCACTACAGAATGAGTTAGATAAACTTATCAACAAAGAATCTTGCATTGATAAAGAAACAATGATTGAACCTAGGGAATTAGAGAATCATTTAGATGTAAACATCTTAATTATGGATAAAGGAGTTAATACATACCCATTAAACCTTATGACTCAAAATGATGCAAATACAACTAATGTAAAGACATATTCAAATGTCGAAGTATAAACAAGACAAGGGTACGAAGAAGACTCAATTCCAAAAGTTAAACAAGAAAAAACTAGAAGTATAAGAAGTAAAGATCAAGTTGAAAGGATGCCTTATCGACATCCTAATCACAAAATTTGATACTTCAACCATTCAATGTATCAACAAAAAAAAGTGATCTTTATTCCGAAGAATATTACTTCCACTACAAGTGGTGCTAAAAGTATAATATATCAGGGGAGTCGAAATACATCAAGTTTTCTCCAAGAACCCTATAAAGGCATAGTTTCAAAGAAGATCAAATTTGGGTGGGAATTCTCCTTTACAATTCAAAAATTTTTCTCAACACTTAAAGGATTATATCGTCTTAGGTCCTCAATGGTCACTAACTCAATAATGAAAAACAAAGAGACAATATTACAAGCCAGAGAAAGAGATAAGTCTTTTATGAATATGCTTTGAGGACAAAGCAATTTTAAGGGGGGGAGACTTGTAATATACCTATTATATTACATTTCTTATTATTTATTAATATGTTATAGGTTTTTTATTATGTAAATATGAATTATAATGTAAATGATAAGTCAATGATAATTCATGATGTTTAGAAAGAACATGATGTATCATTCCCCATGTGTATTTATATACATGTATTGTATTTCACATGATATCAAGTAAATATGTAAAATGGGTAGTAAATAAAAAAATATTTTTTATTTATATGTGGAATTATGTTATGTCATCATGATGTTCTCATGAGGTGGACCACCAAATCCACTCCAGATACAGTATAAGTAATCAATTTTTTGTACTTTTCATTTCACATGTGTTTAACTAACATGAAATGAGAGCTTATGACCTGCTTGTTTGTGATACTACAAGGATCCCTATGTGTGCCCAACAAACGAGGGGGTCTCATACATTACATTTAACCCCTTTGTTTTGGAAAAAAGGATCCCTCTACAGATCCCACAAATAAGTGGGTCTTACCAAACGAGGGGGTCTCATACATTAAAATGGGGTCTCAAATTTGATGTATGATAAATTCTTGTTTCATGATACCACCTTGTCTGTGGGATGCACAGAGGAATCGATATCCTAGAAATAAGGGGTTCTCATACATCAAAATAGTGTCTCAAATTTGATGTATAATATCCCCTTGTTTGTGGGATGCATGGAGAGATCCTTATCCTACAAACAATGAGGTTGTAAGATCTCATTTCACAATAGGTAAACACATGTAAAATTAAGCATGAGAAATCCTAATTAACACGACAAAGCACACTAAAATTTGTATAATACTAGAATTAAATTACATACATGTTATGGATATTAATGATTTATATTCACATTAGTGTAGCTTAGTCATATATGTGATTCCCTTATCTATATTAGTAGCTTATGCTAATAATTTATAGCATTGTCACTTAAGATACATAAAAATCACTCAAATTTGCAATATTTATCTTAAAACAAATGTCGCGACTAACGTTTTTGGTCACATAGTTACAAATTAGGGATTTTGTATTATTGTTATTATATGACTACAGACCACATGTCATACTAAAACAAAACATTGCTATAGTGGTGCACGACCCTGATTTGGATACCATAGCATAATACCTAAATAATGGTGCATGCGTATTAACACATACCACCAATAAATTCTACCACTATTCAAATAAAGAGAATCAAAGATATTTACACATATTGTATGATATTCAATGTAGAAATAAGAATGAGAATCCCCATCCACAATGCACTTAATGATCAAAATTAGCACAAAGAAATGTGCTACTGATAAATGACAATGCATTGCATGTCTTTGAAAATGAAAAAAATGAATTGACCGTGCATCCCTGATTAGATAGAATAGCATTGTCATGGTGGTATAACATGATACAACAACATGATTGTGCACTTAGTCATTGACATGCACATCTCCATTTATTGGTGTAGCTACCATAGTTGTGCAAAACAMATTATCATATATGAAGCACCACTCCTAGTGCTCCATTACATGTACCTTACCACATCACACAATGAAATAATTTTATCATGATTCAWATTCAAATTCCTTCCATCCTTAGAATGAAATGGATCACTTCTCTACATCATGGATTATAAATGCATCAACGTTTGGTATGCCAAAATAAGTAGGGCCATAGAAATGACTTTAAAATAAAAATAAAAATTAAAAGGCTAAATTGAAATTTTAAACTATTAGAACTATAAATTAAGCTATACTAATCAATTACTTGGTCTCATGTTTCTCTCAAAGGCATGTTTGTTGGGTAAATCAAAATGTAGATTTGGAAGATTTTCAAATATTTTGAAACGGATGCAAATCCAAAGGACTTGTGAAATACAACAATTCTATCGCAACAAACAACAAGGAGATCGTAAAATGAATAGGAGAACGAATGCTTGAATGCGTGTGAATCACTAGAGGAATGGACCTTGTATCCCATCACATGTTATGTTTATAGGTATGGGGCACACTAATAAGAAATACTTTAAGAAAATATTGTAACCTACCTCTAAGCATGTGTTAGTATTATGCACCATTGTATTTGTGTGTTCAATACACATTTGTAACTATTTTTTTTAAGAAATTTTTTTACAAAGGTTTTTTATTTACATTGAGGCAATGTTCGTTATATCAAGATGCATCAATGCAATTTTTGTGTTTACTGTGCATTGCAGTAGTTATATGTATGGTGTGCACTACATAGAAATTTTTGTAAACCTACTATGGTATTCCTCACTTTGCGTTGATGCAATTAATATATTTGGAACAAAAAGAAAATTTGAAAAAAAATGGCATCCCTAACATAGTGCAAATTCTATTGAACATATCAGTGCATCAAGAGGTTATGTAAGGACTAATTTTTATTTTATTTTTTAATTGTCATTTTTACAAAATTGGAGTTCATTTTATTTAACACAAAAAATGGTGAACCTTGTCACATGATACACTAGCGCATTTTAGTTAATAATAATCATCCAAATGTTTATGTGTTGTTTACATTCTTTGTGGAAATTGTTTTTCATGTTGATATTAAATTACAAAATTTATGTGTGAGAGGTAATGTTTCAAATTTTTATTTGTGGTGTGTGTGTGTGTGTGTGTTTGTTATCTAACACATCAATTTTAGGTACAATAAAAGGAAAACTTCCAAGAAAACCTCCACTAAAGGTAGAAAAGGGAGAAGTGCTTCCACTAAAACCTACACTAATTAATGTTTAGCTTGTAGTGACCTCAAATCTAGTAGTGATGCTTGTTCTCTTTTCTATGATTTGGTTTGAACTTCACTTAAATTCATTTATATTCTTATGAACCCATCCTTACTTTCCATGCTCTTTGTCTTTCATTGTTGACTATATGCCATCGTTTGTTTCAATAGACATAAATAGGGCCTTCTTATATGACTCTAGTCAATTAATCCACACTTGTCATTAGAGATTGGACCATAGATTAGAAATAAATCATTTCGTCTATACAAACTTTAGGACATGATACTTCAACTTCCTAAAGAGTTACTCTATTAGAAATCGTACCATTTCAATATCTTCAATCACATCTCCCAGGTAACCCTAAGCTTGTTAATGGCTATAGTTCAGTATTTATGTATATCTAATATGCATCCTTGAATTGATTTATGACATCATCTTAACGTAGGAAATCTTCTAGTGCGTCATATCACTTATACAACTTAATCGCAACACCCCCAATGACCAAGGTAACTTTGAATGTAATCCAATAGATAAAAGGGTTGGTTTCTTTCTCTTTGTACTAAGGGTGAAAATGTGATTGACCATGCTACCTATCCTATCAAAAGTTGGAAACTTTGACACATCTATTCAATTTTCTTCTTGAGCTATATTGTTTCTATTTTCAAGATAATATAGTTACTTATACAAGTCTTGAAACAAGTTCCCAATATTATGATCCTTTTTATTGTTTAAGGATTTCGAGGGTTTACTTAATTTATCCAATGATTCCTTGGAGTACTCGGGTTCCTCATTGTGGTGTGTTTCCTGATTCTCTAAAGCACAATCCTTCCTTAGGTTTTGGAGTAATATATTTAGCTCATGTTTCACCTCCTTGTAATGGTTATGATTGGACAATTTATTTATCAATTGCCATCGAAACTTCTGAGCATCTCTTGTTTGGTTTGTAGCAATAACCTTTTTGAAGGTTTTCTAATGGTATACTCTCACATTTCAAAATATGCTCAAGCTCATAGAATTCCCCCTAAATATAGGCTCTAAAGTAGACTCAAGTCGCAAAAAAAACTAACATAATATCTTTTTAACCAAGGGGACTCAAGTCAATTAAACAAGACTAAGAAAATAATTTCATATTGCATGATAAAATTGAAATCAAAATACTTAATGATACTTAGAATGTAAATGGAATAACACACTATTTCATAACAATAGAACCATAAGTATACTTTGATATCATTAAYTCCATTAGGCTATACACCAAAACAAACAATATTTTATAGTGGGAAACAACTTAGATATGGGGAGGAAAACCTAGTTCAAAAAGTGTACCTTAGTSTTATTATTAAAAAAAAATCTACAGCATAGTTTGTTAGGATTTGAATTAGTACACCAACTCATAGATCATAAATCAAAAGGTATTTATCTATATCATTCGAAGTGATCATTATTTATAGTTATGGGTCACTTAACAAGTCCAAATTTGCTCGAACAATCTTTTAGTCAAATTTTTTGATATAGTGAAACTTGATTCTATTGTAATTTATTACAATGTAGAACCTAATGCTATCAACGTTTACTCACAAAATTTAAAGTGTGTTCACAACCAATAAAGTAATAAAAAACATTGCCAACTATCTTAATAATAATTTGATTATTGTTGTACTTTAAGGACATAAATGGGGACTAGGGGAATTTTAGGGTCTATATTTCATTTATGGACTAATTTTCCAAGTTTTTCTTTGAAAAAATGATTTTCCAATTTCCACTTTATTCACCCATATCATAAAATTAATTTACTCTAAAAATGACCAAACATTTCCAGAAACTAAAATCCTTAGAAATTTTAATATTTTTTTTAAAAATATGGTTAAATATTGTATAATTAACATTTTAAGAATTATTAAAATATGTCAAAGTTTGTACTCTTTAAAATAAGAATGGATCCTTAAAAATTCTCCTTATAGGACCACTTTTCATTAAAAAGTTCTCAATAATATTAATTGAAATTCCTTAAAAATATACAAACACATCCCAATTACCATCATTGATAGATACATTTTAATAAAATAAATAAAGTAAATTATATGGATATAAATGAAATCTTTAGTATTTGAAAATGTTGTCAAGAATATTAGCTGAAATGCCTTAAATATGTACAAACACATCTTAATTACCATCATTGATAGATGTATTTTAATAAAATAAATAAAGTAAATTCTATGAAGAATATTAATTGAAATGCTTTAAAAATATACAAACACATTCCAATTAATGCATTTTAATAAAATAAATAAAGTAAATTCTATGAAAAATATTAGTTGAAAATGTACAAACACATCCCAATCACCACCATTGAATTACCACTATTGATAGATACATTTTAATAAAATAAATTCAATTAATGTATTTTAATAAAATAAATTATATGAAGAATATTAGTTGAAAATGTACAGACACATCCCTATCACTACCAATTACTACCACCACTTATAGATGCATTTTAGTAAAATAAATAAAGTAAATTCTATGAATATAAATGGGGTCTTTTAATATTTGAAAATGTGTTGTTTTAGTATTTGAAAATGTTGTTTTGGACGAAAACTTTATCAAGAAACATATTGTAGAAAGGGCCTTTAGAAGATTATAGAAGATTACTCAAATTTCGGTGGAATATAAGTTGATGTGAGCACTCCATGTAAAGTAATTCTAGAAGCTTACTTGAATCTCGGTGCCAAATATGTGGGATGTGAGGGTTCCATGTTATGTGGCTTATCTATGCATTGCAACATGTGAGCACAAGTGGCTGGCTTGTTTGCCATTAGTACTAACTACTATTCTTGAGTAGTTTAGCATGATTGGCACAAGTCAACCTTCGGGTTCGATTACTATGAATTTCTTCTAACTCTCACTAAGTCCTTCATGTGATTGTTGGAACATCAATTACTTTAGTGCTAATAACTTTCGCATTGTTTGTTAACGCCTAGTTAAACTCTTAAGACAATTGTAAACTTGTGTCTATGTTGGATTTGAAGGGTCAATGTGGAACCCAAAACTGGGTAAAGGGATCCTCTGTACACCTTTAACTATAAAATATCAAAAGAACCTTTGAGAGAGCATAAATGTAGTTTCCTTCCGAATTTAAACTACCTTTGACACATTTAAAATGAAAAATAAAGGAAGCGTCCATCTCGACTTAAGCCCAACGAATACATTTGAACGGTTAGAGAGCACTATGTATAAAGCATAAAGGTGCTTTCCTTTGACACTTTTAAACTGAAAAAATAAAAAACAAGCACGCTGCCATGCATGAAACAGGTTCTGGGCTTACAGCACTGTGTACAGATTTGAACGGTCCCCGGTTTCCCTTCAAAGTCTTGGTGGTAGCGGCTTTGCCCATTGTAGAAGGCCTTCCAAAAAGTTGATTTGGGGAGTCCGCTTAAAATCTTTTAAGAAAGTTTAGTGACATCTTTCAATATATTAATCCGTATTGGGATTCCAAAAGAGAAAAGTTAATTTTAATAACATTAAGTCCAACTTATTGACGTACCCCATCAACGCGAATTTAAGAATAAAGATTTTATAAATAACATCTCGTTGAAAACTTATGGGGAGAATCTCATATGCTTTATTGAAGATATGACGAGAAAGTCCTCTTGAGAGGACAATATCTAATAAATCTATAACCGTAGGTATTCTCCTAATTGTTTTCTGTCCCACTATTTTTTAAGTGAACAATATCCAGAATGTTGGGTGATATATATGATGTTAGATTTCAATTGTTTTCAAATCCAACGGTTTATACATCACTGGTCACGGCATTGAATGCTGTCTAACAAGGTGGATATTAGTTACCATATTTTCCATATTTTTAATATAAGATTATAAAAATCATTTAACCTCCTTTGTTTAATTTTTCTCCAAACAAAGCT
>JASDQU011443067.1:12165-23358 GCA_032191745.1 Picea mariana | reverse complement strand
TTACCCTTGTTACTTTACTTTATGTTCTAATTTCACGTTGACTTGGGAGTTTAAGTCAAAAGTGAAATATCTCACTTAAGTTATTAAAGTGACATTTAATTCACTTTGTGGGTGAGTTAAAGGACATGAGGCAAACTAAGGAAAGTGGGTTTCCTAAGTGAGATTTTTGGATTAAATCTCACCCATTGATTAGACATGGCTAGATTGGATCTAGATCATTGATCTTTTAGGGTTTGGCTAAAGAGAGGCTAAAGGAGGGAAAAGGGTAAGGAAGAGATTCATTATTCACTTGCTCACTTGAGAGACTTGGGTGAGGAGATGGAGTGAAGAGAAGGAGAGGATGAGGGTTTGGAGCTCTTGGGCGCATTCTTGAGGAGAGGAGGGCGCACAAGGGAGAAGGGCATTGCTACTTGAGCTTGGAGGGCGCATTGCTTGTGAGGAGGGTGCTTCCATGGTGTTGGGCGCATTCTCAAGAGGAAGGGTGCATTCTAGATGAAGGGGCACACTTGGAGGAAGGAGGGCGCAAGGCTTCAAGGAGGGCACACCATATTTCATGAGAGCTACCATGGAGGAGGAGGGGTGCACTATCTTGAGGGAGCCTTAGTGAGAAGTTAAGGGCGCACAACCTTTTGTGGGAGTTATTGCTAGAGGAGGGATGCACTAGAGCTTAGTGCGCACTAAGCCAAGGAGGGAGGCACACTTGTGTAGAGGGCGCCAATTTCAAGGCAAGGACAAAAGAAAGGCAAGATTCAAGTGGGCAAAGGCAAAGGCAAAGGCATCTTAAGGAAAAGGAAAAGGGCAAGGAAAAGGGATAAAGGCTTAGCAAGGGAAGAAGGGTGCCTTCATTCATGGGCTAGCAGGCACATCAACAAGGGACTCCAAAGCATCCAAGATTGGTTGTTATTGTACCAAGTTCATTTGTTGTAGTTTTCCTTGTTGTACTTGTGCTTTGAGATCTCCAAATATATACATCCAGCTCTAAATGGTTTTCCACCGGGGCGTTTTATCTAGGGTCATGTTGACCAAAAATACATGTGTCCATTTTCATGCATGCTTAGAGTTTACATCAACATTTTAGAGTTGTAAAGAACTAGAGGAGTGTTATTTTTTTTGAGTATACTGAATGTGCTAACCACTAGTTACGAAAACACTTGCAAGGGCACCTCAAAAGAGTACTTAACCATCAAATTATGAGCATAAAAGTACTTGATTGTTTGTTGTCCTAAAACAACAACAAAGAACAATTTTGGAGACTAAAATTAGAGCCCAACAAGAGGTTAAAGACAGACATGTTGGGCAACCTCATAGTACCTCAGTTTCCTTCAATTAAAACATGGATTAATGGATAAAATCCGCCCAGATCTAAGCATTCGTGATTTTTTCACGATTTTGTCCATGAGGTCAAATCCTATCTAGAAGGATGCTTAGAATAGCATTTGTTTACCCAAGGATAGATTTATCAGCAATTGGTTTTGTTTTTCATGTATTAATGGCAAGCTAGTGAAGCTTGAAAAACATGATTAGATTGTTGAGTTTTTTATTTCTATTGTAAATCTATACTCAACAAACTTCTTAATTAAAGCTATGTTTCAAACTTCATATTTTTTAATATATATAGTCTCTTTGACTTCCTTTAGCTGGTAGTCTTCAAGTGTGTAAGTTGTTGTTCCAGAGTCTGTACTTAAGGCTTAGAAGTACAGTGTCTAGGCATCCGAAAGTGAGTAAGGGGTAGAGAAGGAAGAAATGTCAACTTTCGACAAGGGAAGCTAGGGTTGATTTCTAGCTTGTTGTCTAGCTTCCAACTGTTCCTGGATGTTTATGTCCCTTTCAATCATTGCCCACGAACGTTCGAGTTCCACCCGGGTAGTGGTTGTTTTAATAATAGTATCAAAGATATTCAAGGCGATATGTGTTTGATCTGATAATCCGGGTTGGATATTAGGCTGTCTTGTCACAGGGACAGTCATAGAGGAACAGAATGATAATGAAATCTCAATAATTTTTTAGATGTTGTCTCGATTTCAGTCGTATAAAGGAGAGTTTATAGCTTCGGTAGTGAAAACAAGGAGCAAACCAAAGGCCCTTTCCCGTAACTGAGTTATATTTTAATAAATGTGTATGAGGTGTAAGAAAACATTAAGTTGTCTATCATGTAAGGCTCCTATCAAGGGAGAATCTCACTTGTAAACAGAGGAAGAAAAAGATAAAGAAATAACCTGATGAAGCATAAAATATATATAGAGATCTAAAGTGTTCATTGGTCTTATACCTGCTGATAGCCGGTACAAAGGAAAAATGGTAAACAATATAGAAAACTAAAATGTATTCACTATAGTAGAGGTTGTACTAAGTTATAGAGAAACATTCATCAGATACATATATGAAATGAAATTAAATATGGAATACAAGGAAACAAACTCATAACACAGTCGTGACGGAATCGAGAATCTTCGGATTTGCTTTATATTAACTCTCGAGGAAGAAAATATCTATTACAATCGACCCAAAAAGGTACAGCCTTTGTTCCTTCCTTCTATTGTATATTTATACAGATTTACATATGATGGAATCTCAATCATTCCAGGATTTTTAGTTATAACAAGAAGGAGATCAATCGTTTCATTTCTTTATCCCTGTCTTTATTTGGTACCAGAAGCCTGCCCCTTTGCATGCTCGGTACAAGTGACACACTTTTCCACCAGCCGAGATATCAACCTAGAAGGTTTCGCTTGACAATTGTCCTAAAAAATATAACAATCTCTGACTAATTGTGGTAACCTCTCTTCCATCTATCGGTCTAGGGTGTCGATAGTGCACAATCGCACACTTGGTTTAATAATCCATTTATCTATTTGAACTATGTCTGCCAGAGTTACTTGTGAGATTTCAGCTGAATCTCTTTCTTCTTTCTCATTTATATCAAGCGAGAATTTCGCTATATTCATTTGGTTCAGTGTCTCAACATTGCTCTCACTATCAATGCCTAACAAATTTCCATCTATAGAACCAAAGGCTTATTCACTGGATTTCCTTACCCTCTTGGCTTGCAATTTGCCTTCTGATATGTTGCGTTCCCATTCTTTCAACAAAATATTACCTCGGGTCTGTTTCGAAATGTAAAACTTGGAACTATTTGTCGATTCCCTGTTTGTTGTAGCTATTACAGCCTCTTGAAATGCGACCCGAGCTACTCCAACTTCTCTCTCTCTGACAGATAAGTTTTCCAATACTTGATCAATAAGCAGGCAGTTGTCCTGAATCGTCTTTACCTTGGCAAGTAAATTTCGTTGAGCTGCAGAAACTCTACTCCGAATCTCCATAGCCTGGGACTGGAATATCCTGATATTTATAACCTGGCTTTCGACGAACTCTAATATAACCTGTAGCTGCCCTATCAAGTCTCTTTGTTGGCCTACCTGTATTTGACTGGTCTGAGCTACCAACTCTGCTTGTTCGAGCTTAGCTTTGAGCAGCTCGATTTCCTTTTTATCGGCCATCCTTGCTTGTTCTATTCCTGTGTTTGCCTAGTCCTGGGCAGCTTCCTCTGCTGTGGCTAGTTTGGCTTCTAAGGTTTTGATGAGGCGATTTTTTCGCTTCAATTAATTTGTCAAAACCTCGACTAAAAATTGGTTTGTCGTAGCAAACGCCCCTAATGTCCCGGTTATTTCTGTCGCAATTTCTTCTTTCTTCATATCTTTCTCGTCGGTCAACACCTTAAATTTTTTGGCCATTGATCCTGCTTCTTGATAGAATTCTCTTTTTACCACAACTTTTCTCTTTTTATCAAAAAAGAACTCATTTGGGGGGAGCTCTTCCATCCTTATAGGTCGCAATTCTTCATTGAAAATCCATCCTGCGTCTATGTTCCCTTGAGTTGACTGTAAGGGAGTAATGGAGGTGATGGGATTTCCGATTTGCTTAGCTGATTGGCCTGGAGTGGCAACTGGAGTTGGGTTTTTTGATAGATCGGGAGTTTTCATTTTTGGTTTCGGACCCCCAGTTTGCTCTTCCCTGTCCTGGTGTTCTTCTTGTCTGGGTGTTGAATTTTTGGAGCCTTCGACTTCTTTTTGCTGCACCTCTGCTGTTAATGGATTCTCACCCCGCAATACTGGGGGAAGACAACTTCGTCGATGTTCTTGGAATTTTAAAACATCGGCCCTCTCTTCAGACGCTAGGGCTTGTATCCGAGCCAAAACCTCGTCATAAGATCTTGTGCCTCGGAAAATGTCATCCGAGGGCAAATTTTCGTACTCAAACCTTTTAAGCCCGCAATTGGCTAAGTGGTTACTTATGACCCTATGTAGATCGTGCTTCTTGAATTCGACATGAACCAATTTCAGGTCTTCCAGGGCTGCTGCCTCCGCTTTAGCATGCCCGAAATCCAACAAAGAATAGGAATTTAAATGAATAGGAAAAGGTGGCCATACCTTCTTAGAATATCCCTTGAGTTCCTTGCTTATGCCACCGATTACGATTTGCCTGGCAATCTCACGACAAGCCAGCCTATCAGGTATGAATAATGGCAAGGCATGTGGAGGAACAGAAGCATCGAAAACACTGAGATATGAAAATTCTGCTTCCACATACCAATCGGCTATACTGCTCAGATTTACCACGAAACTGTCTGAGATCTTGGGTGGCGGGTGGCCGAAGATAGTGACGTGCAACGGTACCATTACCCAGTTCAAGATTTCATATACAAAATCTGAAGCTTTGTCTTCCCACAACTTTGAATGGTAGATGTGGATGGGCTCAGCTTCCAATGGAGTCCAACTCCAACTCACTAAGGGAAAAGGCGTTAGAAAACACACGGAGTCCATGATATACGCGGACATAAAGAATGAAGTGATCTTTCCGCTCTCCTTTTGCTCTCAATACTCTGTAACTCGACTGGTCAAACTATCATACAGTAGTTTAGCCCAGTCGAAGGAACAACCTTCGACGACTGAATGGATTAGAGGCACCCACTGAAGGAAAAAAAATGTGTGGTGTCCTCTCTCCCATATAATATGCAGGTCATCATAGCTACATATTTAAACTGTGGTTCCAGAGAAGATATTGAATATATACCATTACTGTCTGCCCTGAACTTCGCATGGTGTGAAACCCAATCTTTGATTAAACTGGACATACTCTTGTCGTATTGCACACATTCCTTCTGTTTAAAATTTTCCAGGAATTCGACATTGTATACTAAGTCTGACACGGTAGGCAACTTGTACATATCCTGCAATTGTTCGGGTCTGAAAGTCCCGATAGTGACTCTCTGCTCATTGACGATGGTTCTAGTTGGTATATCCACATGGTCTAATGCCCACCGGACCATATCGTAGTAAGGGAGCAGACGTGGCCTAGCTACTACTTTATGCATTTGAGCCTGGACGACAATCTTATAATTGGTGATCAGGTCGTCTTTTTCATTGTCACTGGAATCATCTGAAACATCTACCAATTCGGACTGTAGAACCTCATAAATATACGACCAGGTCCTGACAGAGTTGACACTTTGAGGTGAAGTATCAGAAACGTTGTCTGAACTTTGTCCTGAAACCTCAACAGTGGCTTTAGATGCTTTTCGCGGGGCCATGGCGGGGGATTCTACTTTAGCTCTCCTGCGATAACAATATGTATACATATAGAAATTAGTTCGCTCGAGAAAGGTTTTCTCTGTGTAGAATAAAAATGAAATTTGTGACAACAAATAAAAGATCCATGCCTTCGACCATTTAAAACTAGGTCGTCCTTAGGAACAGAACGGTCAAAACGTTCTTAAATATAAATTTAGTAATAAAAACCAAATCCTTACTTGTCGATTCACCTCATTTCCAATTAATGTCCTAGATTTTGACAGTTCGTAATGCAAGTTGGCGCAAGGAAAGTTTAAAATTGCCTCTTAGACCGTGCATATTAATTTTTGTATTAAAACACTGGCAATGTTGGCTTAGCTTAATTAATCAGGCCTTTTTAAATGTTAATTAATCTTTCGGCATTCGCCTCATCGGGAGCTTTCACTTTAACCCTTTAAACCTCTAAAACCCGAGATTGCGATAAATAGCTTTGGTTAATAAAAAATGTAACCATGATTAGGCGTTTAATTAATTATGTTGTTATTTATATCACGACTTCGCGACTCGGGGCTTCGAAGGTATAGCTTCCGGGAGGCTCGTATGCCGAGTTGCGAAATCACGAGATCATGACGATATGATCTAATTAAAAAGGAAGATAAAACCGGATTAAGTGTTTAATTAATTATGTTTTTTTTTATATCGCGACTTCGCGACTCGGGGCTTCAAAGGTATAGCTTTTGAGAGAAAACATGCCGAGTTGCGAATTCTCGACAGAGCTTGACCGTGGTTAAGCTTTTTACCTTTAACATTA
Organism: Picea mariana; assembly: GCA_032191745.1. Lineage (NCBI taxonomy): Eukaryota > Viridiplantae > Streptophyta > Pinopsida > Pinales > Pinaceae > Picea > Picea mariana. Next base: position 16,980 of record JASDQU011443067.1, on the reverse strand, counting down.
ACCTGGGTTACTAAAACGAGAATCTCGCGGTTTCGGCTATTAGGGTTATGACGGGAAGACTTTTGGAGCTAGCAAATGCCGAGACACGAAATCTCGATGATGCTTAACCGTGGTTTAGAGTATCTTTACTCTCGGTACTGATCTGGGTAAAAAAAAATTAAAACTATTTCGCCATTTTGCCCCTCGAGACTTGTAAGTATGTGATCTATAACTTCCGACATGCGACATCCCGAGGTAAAAAAGGAGAGACTCGTTTAAACGATAAAAAATAAAAATAAATCATGCCTTAAGAGTATGATAGCCATCGTTGCTTGTGTGATGAAACTTCTGAGATTTTGGGGATGATAAAGGAAAATACCAAAACCAGCTTTCGATTTCAAGCATTAAGACATAAAAATTTAAAAAGGCTAAAAAACAAAGGCGGCTCCAACATAAGCTAAGGCATTGGAGGCCCCCCATTGTCTAAGCATGTGCACTCTTTTTTCTTTGTGCATAACTGTGGATTGTTGTAGCAAAAGTGTTGGTATATATCTCTGATTTGTTCTCCTTTTATGTTCAAACTTTAATGTGTAAGTAAATCTTTGTTTTCATTTGTCATAAATCATCCTGTTTATATATCAATTAATGTATTTTCCTATGTTCATAAATTCTTTATTTAAGTTACAACCTTGCTATTTCTATATCATAGTTTAAATGTTGTAGTGTTCATGAACAAATTAAGTTTTATTTCCATAGAATAACTATCGCTTTTAAGAGACAAGTTTAGTGTTGCATGGTTAAGTAAAAGATTGAGGAGTCTAACGTAGTATTGTTGCAATTCCTTGAGCCACCTGAGGGAGTGAGCCAAAGGCTCTACAACTAGATTTTCTACCAGTAGTGATCCGGATTATTTTTGGAACGAAATGAAGGAGGAAATATAATAAGTAAATATATAGGGATATTGCAATAAACACAAAGATACAGTAATGCACAATTTTTTTATTAATAAGAGAATGTACAAAAACTGTAAAATTACGAAGTGATTGACTCGCTAGAATGGTGGCAGCTTATCTTTGAGAAGAGATGCGATGGCTATGCTCATTCGCAAGAAGATGATGATGTTTACAATGAGACTCAAAAGGCCTTTTTAACATAAAGAAAATCCAAAATCCTAACCCCGGAAGATGAAACTCCAAAAGGTTTGTGAGCCCTCATGGGGGTAATTTGTACGTCAACTTCCCAAGGGCCTAACCTTTGCATACGATCTCCATTTGGGGCATTTGATACCTCATCGGAAAGGTCTATTTGAGAAGTACAACTTCCATCATAGATCAAGGAATGTCGTTAATAAACCGTAGCCCCTCAAAATTCCAAAAAAAATGTCGTTTAGGGCCTCAAAATGACCCCGAAAGTTTGGGACTCAAAAAACTATAAAAAACTGTCAAAATGGAAAATTGTTTTGTGACCCAGTGGAATAGGTGGGTGGCCACCGCTCTCCGTCTGGATCATTCCTCCCCCATAGGAAGCAATTCTCCCAATTCTTTCAAGTTCTTGTGGAAGATGGGGAAGATTTTGTTGAATTTGAACCTCGGTGAGTTTCTTGCCTTGCTGCAGAAACTGTATTTATTAACTTGTTGAAGGTTGTCATGAACTTGTTGTTGGAGGGTTTGAATCCATTCAACCAATCTATTTGCATGATTTGTATGAGTGTGGGAGGACCCTGTCGGTGAAGATGTAGCATGAAGAGTATGAAAGGATCTGTTATAACATTTCTTGTCTAGGCAGTGTGGAGGCACCCCCGTAGGTGTAGTAAGAATATATTTATGCTCTTTTACAATCTTGTCGATCTGGTTTTGCTTAATAGAAAGGTCTTGGGCCGAATCTGGCAGTGTCCTTCTATTTTCCTTCTAACCAGATTGTGAAGAGGCTAAACTTTGCGGTATGAGAGATTACTTTGCGACACTGTGACTTTGTGAGGATAGTAGTAGGAACTACCTCTGGTATCATGTAGAGTTGGCCCCCCAAAGTAACAATGACACTACAAGGTCAAGACTCATAAACAACATGATGCCTCCACATATATGGTTGGCCTAACAGAACATCACAGACTTCAAGTGGGGCAACATCACATAGTACCTCATCCTTGAAGGGCTTGATGTTGTATGACAGGCGTCATTATTCGCTGACACGAAGATATCATCCCTGATGGAGTCATCTAACGTTGTATGGTTGTGGGTGTGGTGTTGTCGAAAAATCCAATTGCTTGACAACCTCTGCTGAGATGAGGTTCTTTTGGCTTCCACTATCAACAATCAAATGCAACGGGGTCCCCTTCATCCACATATGTGAATGGAAAAGTTGTTCCCCCTCATTAGGATCCTCTCGTTCTTCTGGTTGGATTGTTGCGGTTGCAACCATAGTAGTGAGTTATGCATCAATTATTTGTCTCCTTTTATTATTGTCTGAATCAGAGTCTAAGTCGGGGCTCAACTCTATTTCTTTGATCTCAGCTACCAATGACTGTTTCGAGTGACATTCATTTGTGTTGTGCCAATGGATTTTGTGGAAGTCACATCATTTCCAAGTGTCCTTCTTCATCTTCTCGTTTCCCTTCTTTTCTTGTGGCTTGGAATGGTTGTCTTGAGGTTGATTGTTCTATGAGTTAGGGATGCCTTTACCATACTTTGGTTGTTGTTGATTTGTAGACCCAAATTCCCGCTTTTTCTGTTGCTTAAATTTTTGCTCGATTTTGACAGCATATCTATAAGTGGCTCCAAGTGATGAGATGTCCAGAAACTCCATTTCGGTTTGGATGTACCTGTGTAGAGCCCCGCGGTATTTCTGAGCCAATTGTTTCTCAGAGTCTTTGATACCCAGCTTGGTGTGCAAGGTATGGAAGGTATTTTTGAACTCCGACACTGTCTGGTCTTGTTTTTGATGCAGTGTCATCCATCTCATGTATTGGTCATCATATTTTCCCACAGGGTAATATTTCTCCTTGACCGCATCCATAAAAAAATACCAAGTGGGCTCAGCCCCAAAATACCATACTCCCCTGTGGATTTTTTCTCCCAGTAGGAGGGAGAGCCTTAAAGAGCGCAAATGCAATATTTTTTCTATCAAAAAATTGTGAACAAAGAAATAACCTTCTAGCAAATTTAACCATTTTTCCAAAGCATCTGCATCAATCTGACCTTCAAATACATGAATATCGATATTAAATTGTACCTTGAATGGAGTTGTGTCTCCAACACAACTGCTTGACGAAGATGCACCTACTATTGTTAGCAATCATTGAAGGATTTGGGCAAAATTCTCCAACATCTCGTTCATCTGTTGCACAAGGGCTTCCACGAGCAATAGCTTGATGGGATCTTCTACTCCCTCATCTCTCTTCTCTTCTACAATGGGAGGTTGCTTGGGCTGGCGAGAGTAGTTGTCCTCAAGGCAAAATAGCTCGAGACCCAACTATTTATACCCTAACCTCGTCGAGGACATGCACAAGAAATGAAAAGGAGTAGCCTGCTCTAATACCACTGATCTAGATTATTTTTGGAATGAAATGAAGGAGGAAATATAATAAGTAAATATGCAAAGATATTGCAATAAACACAAAGATACAGTAATGCACATTTTTTTTTTTATTAATGAGAGAATGTACAGAAACTATAAAATTACAGACTGAATGACTCGCTAGAATGGTGGCATCTTATCTCTGAGAAGAGATGTGATGGCTATGCTCATTCGCAAGAAGATGTTGATGTTTACAATGAGACTCCAAAGGTCTTTTTAACATAAAGAAAATCCAAAACCCTAACCCTGGAAGATGAAACACCAAAAGGTTTGTGGGCCCCGATGGGGGTAGTTGGTACATCAACTTCCCAAGGGAGTAACTTTTGCATACTATCTATGTTTGGGGCATTCAATACCTCGTCAAAAAGGTTTGTTCGAGAAGTACAACTTTCATTGGGGGTTAAAGAATGGCGTTAGCAACTCCCAGTCCCCCAAAGGTCTAAACAAAATGTCGTTTAATGCCTCAAAATGGCCCCGGAAGTTTGGGACTCGAAAAACTATAAAAAACTGCCGAAATGGAAAATTGTTCTTTGAGCCAGTTGAATAGGTGGGTGGCCATTGATATCCACCAGGATCAAGTAGGGACCCTAATGCATGCTTAATCATCAAATTCAAACTTGAATCGAGCTTTTTTTCTTTGCCTTAAAGTAAATTCCAACATGTGTGTTTCTTTCCAGCATTTGTTATAACTCAATAACTCTTTAAAGACACTCAGGCAGTTTAACATGAATGTTTGGAAGCATAGTAGTCGTGTAGAAAGTGATCACAGATCACGAGGGATTGTGATCACCTGTAGCCAAGACTGAAGCCCCAATCATCTCAATATTTAATCTGAAGGAGGTTAACTGGTTCACAAAGAGTTTCATAGGCTAAGATAGGACTAGCTAGGCTTTGATCCTGCAGATATTGTGCATGCAACTTGCAAGATTATGAGCCTCGAGTTGACATTAAATGTAATATAATTATGAAAATAAATGATCCAACACTCACTGCCAGGAAAACTACTAGCAGTAACAACAAACATGTGTTGTTAGAATGCAACTCACACAAGAGTTCACTCTTCATGCATGACAACCTAGCTCTTCAAACTTCGGCTCCAAATCACTCCAAAAATCTTCATCGTGCTCTATAATTCGCCTAGCCTTCTTGCTCTATCTCCAGTGCTCTCTTTCTATGCTTCCCTCTTCATGTTCGTGTAAAATTGAATGTGTAAAAACTGCCTATAACTACCCATAGGAATTTCCTCCATTTTCCAAAGATACA
>JASDQU011443064.1:0-21524 GCA_032191745.1 Picea mariana | reverse complement strand
TTTACGTGGAAACCCAAATGGGAGAAAACCACAAAAAGCTTTCTTATATATATCAAGAATTCATTCAAAGGAATCACCAACTTCCAAATTCTCCAACTGCAACTAGAAGGAGGATCCAACCCCCTATTCTTAGGCTCCAACCTAAAGGAAGCTACAACTCCTTGAATTCTTTGGCTCCAACTATAAGGAGGCTACAACCCCCTGATTCTCAAGCGCCAACATGAAGGAAGCTCTAACTTCCTCATTCTCTAGCACCAACCAAAATGGGGATACAACCCCCTTTCCTTGCCTCATCCTATCACCCTGAAATATAAGTGTAGACCAAACTGTCACTACCACAATCACTTCCACTGTCAACCTGTTAGTGTATCCAACCTATCAATGTATCCAACCTATCACTGCCACTATCACTGTCACTGTCACTAACCAACCTGTCACAAATCAACCTGTCCAACTGATACTCAACATCAACGATACCAGATCCACCATCACCAAGACATGCCTCTACCAAGCATGTATCGATATAATCAACGTACCATCACAATATATGTGCCTTATGTGCCTGTACCATACCATGTACTAAATATGTACCATGCATCAACCTGTACCATTAACCATGTACCAACCGTGTACATCATATATGTAGATCAACACCATACCATGTACCAACACCATATCATGCATCAACAATGTATCTCACCATGAATCAATGTCACCAAGGAATGCCTCATACATATACCAAAAATGTATCTCAAACAATGTGCCCAATATCCAAGATGCTCCTCAAACCATCTGCCTCAACCATGTACCATATCACTCATGATATGTCTCAATCATGCCATACACCATGTACCATAATATATCAACAATGAAGTGCCTCAACAAAGTACCAAACAACCAAGATCATATACCAAGTATATGCCTCAACCATGCACCTAAGATGTGCCTCAAGCATGTGCTAATGCCTCAACAATATACCAAAGACTTTCCTCATGCATGCACCATAACATCATCAACATGCAACCCTCAAGACATGAATATAAACATACATGTAACTCTGTAACAAACCCAGTGTATGTGATCACAGACCTGCATACCTTCCTCAACTTCAACAACAATAGAATAACATCCTCATCAAACTTTACCTTAGTCTCATGGGATTAGTTTTTGGATTAGTCACAAACCCTAAATTTCAACAAGCATAACTTAGTACCTGTAATTAATAAAGGTATGAAAATTATACACAATATTATTCAATATATTCTCTATAATTCTTCCAATATTCACTGCTTGGAACATCCCAAAAAATGAGTTATGTAAAAAATGGCATATGTTGTTGAATTATGCCTTATTCTAGAGAGCAAACTTGTAGAGCATGCCATGTGCGGAATATTTGATATATAGATCTGAAAAATGCACAGATCATACTACAGACTTTAATCTATCAAACGAATTTGTTCTCACTGAATTTGGATCTTCTATGAAGAATTTATTATTGTTTTACCTTGAACACATGTTTGAGACTAGTTTCAAGACTAGCCAAAAACCCTATCTTCCACAGAGTGTATCTCCCAAAATAAAATGAAACAGAAGTTGAAATTTCTACCATAGGTACCTTGATATGTCATATCAAAATCCTGTAGGTTTCACTATTTGAATCATTCTATAAAAAAAATTATAGTGAAAATGGTAAGATGACCTATAAATAACATACCTTAGAACACATCCTCACAAGAGTTCATCCTCCCTTGGAATTTCTCCCTTCTTTACTTCATCTTCCCTTTGAAAAATGCCTAATATATCCTTAGTTACCTCATATAATAATCATTTGATCACTTATTTCAAGGAACTTGTGTGTATAAAAAATGTGTCTATGAAAGACTTCTTGAGGCATATTTATATTTTTTCTAAGTAATCTCTTTCCTTAACTTTTGGGCATCTTGAAATTTATTGTTACAATCACTTTACCCTTTAATGAATGAATTGTAACCATTTAAGGGATTCTTGATCATTCTTTGGTGCTTCCAACTTCATGATGTGATATCTCCCTAATTGTGAAGAACCATGTGATGTGCCACATATCACCGGAAACAACATGACGAGTAATATCCATATATGAGTATCTTTCTTTCATTTGTACTATCCTTCATGTTCATATTCCTAAACCAACTTAGAGTTCCATAACCACACATATAGGGCTTCTTGTAGGCTTCTTCAAATGCACCCATCACATCTGTTGACATTAACCACTCTTGTTGACATCAATGAAAACTAACTCACCATCAATATCAACCATATATCTAGGGATTTTAGACTTCTCCCATGGTTGAGATCAATATCTAATGGTTGACATCAATGACAATCAACTATCCAAACCAAATTTCCAACAATCTCCCCTTTTGGCATTGATGGAAACACTAATGGCATGCATTGATGGCAACACTTATGCATACTCATACCCATGCTTCCCTTGTGGCCAATGCTCCCTCTATATCCATGCCATTTCTATTATCTCTCCTCCTTTGACATCAATGGAAAATGGTGTCTCTTCTTGGGGCTGCTCCCCCTGTCTTCATGCATCTGTTCTTTCTCTCCGTTTCCATGCCTTTGTTCTTTCTCTCCTTTGACAAAAGGGTAAATCCCCCTGTCGATATGTCTCCCCCTGTCTACATTCCATTGATCTTCATTTTTGGATCTCTTTCTTTGATTATTTATATTTCCTTGACTTCTCTGCAAGATGTAATGTAGATCAATGTAGGTCTACCTGTAAATGTTTCCTTTCCTCTCTTCCAGTGATCACTTATTGTCCATTGGTGCTTCCTATTGAAATTCAATGACATATATAAAACACATTCATTACTTGATTTATTCATTCACTTGTCATGTTCACTTGACCATACTTGTTCAATAATTTCCTTCTGACGATATAACTTCTGCTGACGATTTCTCTTTCTTTGTTCTACTGTGCCTTTTAGTGACCAATTGATTCCACTGATTCCAATTGTAAATAAGATACTATGCATTTTCTTTGACCCATGTTTTCTGTACCTGCTAAGCATCTCATGAATCCATCTCGGTCCATATGTCACAAACTATCCATAACTATGCTACTCAATTGTCCACAATGCTGACCCATCTATCACTATACTATTCTGAATACTTCTCTATTGCAACTGATCATCACATATTCATGTTTCTCAGGCGAAATCAAATATGTCCACTGATCTACAAATCAAACTCTACATGTCTAGAACAAACTATATTGAATATATCTCTACTTGAATACATACGTGGAATACACTCATAAGCTTCTTCCTATGTAACTGTCACCTGATACCTTTGTGGGAACACTACTTCTCAATCAATCAATCTACCACTCTATACTTCTATTATTTGACTACTCTGAATTCATCTCGGCAAACACTTCAAACTTCTCGAAGGATGGTCCTCTGATTTGTAGAGCTACTGCATAGACTCCCTCTGTTCAATATTCATGTTTATTGTGAGTTTCCAAGCTAGATGGCTCAAAAGAGTATCTTCTCTGATGCAGAATAATATTCTTCTTCGTCTGTAGACTCATCATCTCTCTGAACTCTGACTTCTTCTTTTTTGCCTCTAGATTCATTATGATCTTGCACTACAATTCTTAAGAGTACAATCTCTTGTGCCTATTCTTTATTCACTTGATCTTCTTTTATTTCTCGTACTACTATAAATCATGTGATCTCTGGTACATGTTATGTACCTTTTCTCCATTCATATGTTCTTCTTGCCTTTCTTTTCTTATCCAAGCTTTTTTGTATCTAATATCAATGTTTTGTTTCATGGAGGGATTTATCACACTTCTACAATCATGGGCTATGTGTCCATAGTTGTGGAATTTGTAACATTCAATGTTGTGGGGAGCCATGTAGGTCTTTCTTGTCTAAATATTTCTTCCATATGCTCTGCAATCTACAACCTTATGTCCAAAGTTAGTACAACTAAAACAATGACCATAAAATAAACTTTCATTCTTGAGAGTGAATGATCTTCTTTGCAGTGTAGTCCTTATGAATTCATGCCTCGGTTGATCACGATCTTCTCTTTTGTTGATTCCTTCATCATGATTGAATCTTCTTTAATGTTTGAATGTGGAAGGTATTCTTGAAGATGTATCTTTGTCATACTCATTCTTATTTAATTTTTGCTGACCATGATTCCTTCCTTCGAGTACTTTTGCATAAATCTTACCTTTTTCTTCATTCTTTTTTTCTAGCAACCTGGAGTACTTCTCTTCAACATTCTTTACTGATGACGTGGATGTTTCTCTCTCTTCAAAATTCTTGCCGAGCTTGATGATCTTAACTCTCAATGTGACAACTTCTTATTCAAATTTCTCAACCTCTTCTTCTTTCTTCATCATCAGAGTCTTCATGACTTCTTCCGTTCTCTTTGCTTCTTCAAGTTGGATCTTCAAGGAGATGATTTCTTCTTCAAGTTTTCTTTCTCACTTATTGAATTCTACTTCAAGCTTGTTTTCATTAACTTGTTCCTTCTACTCTGGTTCCTTTCCTTGTAATATTATTTCTACTTCTAAACCCTATTTCTGATCCTTGAGAGTTTATTCAATCCTTTTGGCTTCTTCTAGCTGAGCTTTTATATTCACGATGACTGGTTGGGATTCTTCGAAACTTTGAACACCTTCTTTTAGCCCATTCAATTCTTTCTCGAGTGACTTGCTTTCTTCTCTTTCTTTCTTTCGTTTATCTGAAGCAATGATTAGTTCTACTTCAAGATCTACTATGCCTTCTTTAGAATCTTCTTCTTCCAAATTTGTTTGACATGATAAGCATCTTTCTTCATGTTATGTACCTGCATCTTCTTTAACATTCTCTAGCTCCGTGATGGGAGAAAAATAGATATTATGTAGCTTATCCCAAAGTTCTTTAGCTGATAAACATTTTCCCGCTTTGTATTTTACTGAATCAAGTAATCCTTCTAAAATAATATCCATTTCTATTTTGTTGTTCTTTTTCAATTCCTACTTGGTTGTATTCTTTGGAGTTTTCTTTGTAGCAGTGTACCCTGTAACAACTAAGTACCAAATATCATCTCCCTGTGCATGTAAATTTTTTTTCATCCTTATGCTCCACATTTCATATTCCAGACCATTATGACCATTAAACTGTGGTATTCCATTCTTGTACCAAATGTTTCTCTACATGATCTACCATCCAGTGGTTAAATTGTTTGTTGAAGGAACTCGCTCTGATACCAATTGTTGGAATACTGAGAGGGGGGGGGGGTGGATCAATATGAGCACTTTTACCACTTCTAAATTCTTTCTTATATATATATATCAAGAATTCATTTATAGAAAGCACCAAATTCCAAATTCTCCAGTCGAAACTGGAAGGAGGCCCCAACCCCCTATTCTTAGGCTCCAACCTGAAGGAAGCTACAACTCCCTGAATTATCTGTCTCCAACCAAAAGGAGGCTACAACCCCTTGATTCTCAGGCTCCAACCTAAAGGAAGCTCCAACTCCCTGATTCTCCAGCACCAACCAGAAGGAGGCTACAACCCCCTTTCATTGGCTCGTCCTGCCGCCCTGGAATATAAGTGTAGACCAAATTGTCACTACCAAAATCACTACCATTGCCAACCTGAATTGTATCCAACCTATCATTGTATCCAACATATCACTTCCACTGTCACTGTCACTATCACCGATGAACCTGTACAACCGATACTCAACATTAATGATACCAGATCCACCGTCACCAAGACATGCCTCTACCAAGCATGTACCAAGATAATTAACATACCATCACAAGATATGTGCCTATACCATACCGTGCATCAGCCTGTACCACAACCTGTACCATCAACCATGTACCAACCATGCACATCAACCATGTACATCAACTATGTACATCAACACCATACCATGTACCAAAATGATATCATGCATCAACGATGTATCTAACCATGCATCAATGTCACCAAGGAATGCCTCATACATATACCAAAAATGTATCTCAAACAATGTGCCCAATATCCAAGATGCTCCTCAAACCATTTTCCTCAACCATATACCATATCACCCATGATATGTCTCAATCATGCCATACACCATGTAACATAATATATCAAAAATATACCAAGTATATACCTCAACCATGCACCTAACTGTTATCCACAATTTTGGTTGTCATAATGATGTAATGATGATGGAAAAAATCAAGCTCTTCACTAGAATAATTTCATGAGAAAAGTTACCTTTGTATGGTTCCAGAAATCATACTTTTAAGGGAGGTTCGTAGGCTATCTATATATTTTCCTGCGAGAATGCTTGATTCTCGCAGGCTGCATTAAGTTGGGGTGTGAGGGGTTCGCACTGTACCTAATTATCAGGGTGCGAACATCTTCTAAAGGAAAAAGATGAAGTTCTCGAGCCTTCTAGAAGGGAATCTTCTAGAAGGATGAGTTGGCATTTGAATGATTATCTAAGTACTAGTTTTCCTGATATCTTGGGATCATTCTTATCCAAGTAACTAATCTATTCTCTCTTATATATTGAAGAGAATGATCATGGAAAAGGTTAGAAGAAAACTAGCAAGAGATTAATTGGAGAATTAGTGGAAAATTGTATGAAGGACTGATGCTACAACAGCTAGAGACACCGGCAAGGTTATCCAAAGTGGTTGATTTTCTTCATGCATGAGCAAGTGTGTGTGTCAAAGCTAGGGGCCATCGAAAGGAGATCTACAACATCAAGGCTCAGTTTGTAAGTTTCACTTTCAATCAATATAATACAGTAATATGTCCCTTTCCCATAAATCCGATGTCACTTTATTACATAAGTCCTTGATCATATGTATGGATTAAATATTGAATATATTGAATTGTCTTCACTTCGATTGGTTTGTTTTGTTGTGGTCTAGATGATACAAGAGCATTGGAGCAAAGCTTGGAACAACAGAGACTCGAGGAAGCGATCATAAGGTATGTGCATGATTCTTGCCTCCTAGTTCCTTCAACAGTTAAAATCTAGGGAAAGTGTATTATTCTGTCCTGTTTTGTTCTAGATCCAGATGGATCTAGGGAGATCAGTTTGTGTCTGCACTCACGGATTAATCCTGAAACAAAATTGGTGACTCCACTGGGGAACATTCCCTTTTTATTTATGGTTTTTTGAGTTTTTCTGTGGCCATTTTCTCTAGTTTCATTATTCTCCTGTTTTGTCAGTCTCTAAGTCTTCAGGATATCCTAATAGACTTACTGGGTTCAGAAGCCTATTTGAATTTTGCTTTCATTTTCAAAATTTGTGTCATCTTCAGGAGTTCTCACGCTGTGTTTAACTACAGCCTGCGAGAATCAGTCAGGTTCGCACCCTACATATAGGGTCCAGTGAAAACACCTCTCACCTTGCTACAAGGTCGCCTGCGAGAATCTTATCTTCTTGCACTGTGTAACACTGCTTGCCTACGAGCAAGATTTTTGAAAAATTTTGAAATTGATTTTTGATTTTTTCAACTGCTCAGATCAGTTGAATTACTTCTTTTGGGCTTATTGGATCATTGATTTATATGCCTCTTGCTTTAGTTTTCTTTCTTGAACAGAGTTAGGGTTTCAAGGTTTTTCTTGCCCTTTGTAGCTTGACTTTCGTTTCTTGGCTCTGATTGGCAAATTCATTCTCTCTGACTTCTAGAGATGAGTGTGTCTAATTAGCTGAGAACCAGTGATTGGTAGAGAGTTAAGTACTTTGTGTTTCTCATTTTCTTGTTGGTTCGAAAGAACATTTGCATTTGCATTGAGAAGACTCATTGGTTTGCTTTTTGTTTTTACTTTCATTGAAAGAGTTGATTGGGTTGTTATTGTTTGAGTCTTTATGATTCGATTTTCTTTTCTCATTCATCAAAGTTCTTTTTGGAAAGTGAACAACACGTTTTTCTTTCAAAATATTGTTTTTTGTATTTCAAAAAAACATTGAAAATCAAATTTTAGAGCTTGTTGAACTATTTGAAAAAGACATATAGAGATTGTTCATTGATAAATGATTGTTTGTATTGACGTTTGAAAGGAAATTGTGCATTGCATTGTAGTATTGAGATTGATTTGGAAAATTGTCTCTCTCTCCCATAAATAGGATTCATGGAATGAAAAGTGTTATATTTCATCATCATCCTTGCATTATTTGGGTCAGAGTCACACAACATGAGTTTCACTTCCGTTACCTTTGAGTAAACAACAGCTCTTAAAAAACATTGTGTAATCTTAAAATTTATCTAGTAACTCTTTTCTAGGGCTCTTTTACACCAACATTTAGCTAGGATAGTGCTTTGGAGTAGGAAGAGAGATACACTCTCCAAAAGCTCAAAAAAACACAATAGCATCTTGAGTTAGAGAGTGTTAAATTCCATTCGCAACATATTGTCCTGGGACGCCCTTCTAACAAAAGGGTCAAGCTCTAGGTCACATTGGTGTTGGCAGAGTTACTAACCCTGCTTTGTTGACATCAGTGTAGAGATTGCACGTATTACGGGGATCACTCCGAGGTATACCCACAATGATGAGTGGAAGTCTTTGAGTTGATTTCGGGCTAGATATGCTGCCCTTGCGTGTGGATTGGACTGACGACTATTCCCCCAGTTTTTACTGTTGTTTGTGGTGACCTTAGTGGCCTGTCTCTCTAGGTTCTTACCCGAGGTGACTGTGAAGGGGAAAGTTTTCATGGTACCTGGAATCGACGTTGATCAAACTCACTCGGGCTCCTTGGAGGGTATACCCACGATTATGTGTGGGAGCTTGCACCAGGGTGTAAGTCCGTTAAGCAGGTCGTCAACGTAACTTTTCCACCTTAGCCATACCCCTTCTCATCTCGTTGTTGCGACGTTGGATTTCATCACCAACTAGTGGCTTCGAAATTAGAAGGTTTTGTTTTCTTGCTGATTGCTTCCTAGATTCTGTTTACTAGCGTGTGTTGTTTGTTTCTCGAAGTTGACCATAGGATTTTCTTCGCGGAGCTTGTCACTCATTTACAATTGCTCCCCCACGACGTTCTCGTAGAATGCAAGGTTTATCTCCAGAGTATCTAGACAATTCTCAACCCTCGCCTACTACTACACCTAAGGGTTCTCCCCATTAGACTATTATATGAAAAAGGAACCCCCCTGGAGTTCTCTTTAAGCTCTTTTCAGACTCTCTAAACATGAAAATATTGCCGAGCGACCTTGTTGTCTTCACACTCACTAAAGTATTTGAAGTATGCATCTTTCGAGCGATAGTTTAGCCCTTTTTCGGTCTCATTGGACTACTGTATGAAAAAGGAACTAAGAGAGTTCTCTTTTAAGTGTTTTTCCAAACTCTCTAATCTTGAAAAACCTTCGAGTTTACTATCTCTAGACTCATTAAACAAACATTGACAGACCCTTGATGGGACCGAAACACTCCTTCCTAGGGTTCGTTAAAAATACTCCGAAGGACTCGTCCGAAGGATGAGCTTATATCAACAAGTATATGTGATCCTCTTCAAGCTTGCGTAAAAATAAAGAGGTACTTGCCAGAAATGGTGGGGGAAAATTTGGGAAAGAGATATGTTTCATCTTTGTATTGATTGGCAGTAAGTGTCTCTCTTGAACATGACACTCCCTATTCGTCATTCAAAGCTGGTTTGGGAAATCCATTTGTCTCTCATTCGATTTTATAACAAGGTCTTTCCATGTGTCGTCTTTGAGTCAATGCTACCAAATCATTGGTCGTGTTGTTCATATGTTCAAGAGTAGTCCGTCTGAAACCTCTATTGAGTCGGCCATCTGCAGTTATCCATTTATTCTGTGTCGTCCTTCCCTGTGTCCAAAGTCCAATTGCTACATACTCTGTTTCATTTTCAAAATCAGTTACTCATTTCGTGTCATTGATGGGGGATACATCAAGGCCCTCCTATGACGAGTTTTGTTCCGTTGACTTCAGCACATTATCTGAAATCAAGACTTAGAAATCATTCAGTACCTTGGAGCTTGCATGCCTCAATGGCAAGTTTCCTCGCTTTCGACAGTTGGTTTACATCATTGAACCCTGATCGAAAGATTTCGTCGGGTGTTCGACATCAACTCATTTATTCACAGTCGATGGATTGTACTATAGTAACTTGGGAGTCATTGACATCAATGGTGATTTCTCTCGCACTTGTTAACAGTTACATTAATGACTGATAATCAAGTGGTTTCTACCATGTTCGACTTCAACACATGTAATCACATGGTTAGATTCGTACTTTGGGCAACGAGATTGAAGACCCTGGATATTATCTTTGTGATCTAGGTTGTGATGGAGTATGTATGATTTGCGACACATAGATCCACTGTGTATGTTTCGTGGCTATGTCGTCTTGATTCAAACTTTGTCGCATAGATCCACAGTGTATTCAGGTGGCTATGCTATATTGTGACGGCATGGATCCACAGTGTATGATTGGTGGTCATGACCTTTGTTTATGATGTCATCAGTCTATGATCTGAGTATGGGAATTCCTACCTCAGAAATTGGTATACAAGATATTATGCCGATGCTTGGATGTTTGCAGGTTTCCGATTAGATGTGCTCTTGGTTCTTGACACACACATGCAACTTACAAAGTCTATCGACTGTCATTGGTTCCAATCTTAGACTTTGGGGGGGCATTCTATTATCCACAATTTTGGCTGTCATAATGATGTAATGATGATGGAAAAAGTCAAGCTCTTCACTAGAACACTTTCATGAGAAAAGTTACCTTTGTATGCTTCCAGAAATCATACTTTTAAGGGAGGTTCGCAAGCTATCTATATATTTGCCTGCGAGAATGCCTGATTCTCGTAGGCTGCATTAAGCTGGGGTGCGAGGGGTTCGCACTGTACCTAATTATCAGGGTACAAACATCTTCTAAAGGAAGGAAAAAGATGAAGTTCTCAAGCCTTCTAGAAGGGAATCTTCTATAAGGATGAGTTGGCATTCGAATGGTTATCTAAGTAATGGTTTTCCTGATATCTTGGGATCATTCCTATCCAAGTAACTAATCTATTCTCTCCTATATATTGAAGAGAATGCTTATGGAAAATTTTAGAAGCAAACTAGCAAGAGATTAATTGGAGAATTAGTGGAAAATTGTATGAAGGACTGATGCTACAACAGCTAGAGACACCAGCAAGGTTATCCAAAGTGGTTGATTTTCTTCATGCATGAGCAAGTGTGTGTGTCAGAGACAGGGGCCATTGAAAGGAGATCTACAACATCAAGGCTCAGGTTGTAAGTTTCACTTTCAATCAATATAATACAGTAATATGTCCCTTTCCCATAAAGCCGATGTCACTTTATTACATAACTCCTTGATCATATGTATGGATTAACTGTTGAATATATTGAATTGTCTTCACTTTGATTGGTTTGTTTTGTTGTGGTTTGGACGATACAAGAGCATTGGAGCGAATCTTGGAACAACAGAGACCCAAGGAAGCGATCATAAGGTATGTACATGATTCTTGCCTCCTAGTTCCTTCAACAGTTAAAATCTAGGGAAAGTGTATTATTCTGTCCTATTTTGTTCTAGATCCAGGTGGATCTAGGGAGATCGGTTTGTGTCCGCACTCATGGATTAATCCTGAAACACTAACATGTGCCAATGCCTCAACAATATTCCAAAGGTTTGTCTCAAGAATGCACCATAACATCATCAACATTTAACCCTCAAAACATGCATATAAACATACATGCAACTCTATAAAAAACCTGGTGTATGTGATCGCAGACCTACAAACCTTCCTCAACTTCAACAATAAGAGAATAACATCTTCATCAAACTTTACCTTAGTCTCACGGGACTAGTTTTTGGATTAGTCACAAACCCTAACTTTCAACAAGCATAACTTAGTACCTATAATTAATAAAGGCCTGAAAATTGCACTAAATATTCTTCAATATCTTCTATTCAATTCCTCCAATATTTACTTCTTGGAACATCCCAAAAACTGAGTTATAGAAAAAAAGGTAGACCTCGCTGAATTTTGGTTTTTTCTAGAGAGAGAACTTGTAGAGAATGCCACACGTTGAATATTTGATATCCAGATATGAAAATTGTACACAACATACTGCATAATGTACTCTATCCAATGCATTTTGTCTCACTTAATTTTGATCTTCTATGAAGAAGTTATGATTGTTTTAACTGGAACACCTGTTTGAGACTAGTTTCAGGACTAGCCAAAAACCCTATCTTCCACATAGTGTATATCCAAAAATAAAACGACCAAGAAGTTGAAATTTCTACCACAGGTACCTTGATATGTCATCTCAATATAATATAGGTTTCACTATCTAAATCATTCTATAAATTTTTTTATAGCGAAAATGGTAAGATGACATGTAAATAACATACCTTAGAACACATCCTCAAAAGATTTCATCCTCCCTTGGAATTTCTCCCTTATTTACTTCATATTCCCTATGAAAAATGCCTCAGATATTCTTGGTTACCTTAGATAAAAATTAGTTGATCACTTATATATATATTCAATGAAATTGTGTGT
The DNA here is from genome assembly GCA_032191745.1 of Picea mariana. Taxonomy (NCBI): domain Eukaryota; kingdom Viridiplantae; phylum Streptophyta; class Pinopsida; order Pinales; family Pinaceae; genus Picea; species Picea mariana. Next base: position 8,977 of record JASDQU011443064.1, on the reverse strand, counting down.
ATAAAAAATGTGTTTATGAGAGACTTCTTGAGGTGTATTTATACTTTTTCTAAGTAACCTCTTTCCTTAACTTTAGGGATTCTTGAAATTTCTTGTTACAATCAATTTACCCTTTAATTAATGAATTGTAACCATTTAGGGGCTTCTTGATCATTCTTTGGGGCTTCCAACTTCAAGAGGCCATATCTCCCTAACCGTGAAGAACCGCATGACATGCCACATATCACCGGAAATGACATGATGAGTATTATCCATATATGATTGTTTTGCTTGCATATGTACTATCCTTTATGTCCATATTCCTCAACCAAATTCGAGTTCCATAACCACACCTCTGGGGATTCTTATAGGCTTCCTCAAATGCACCCATCACATCTGCTGACATCAACCACTCTTGTTGACATCAATGAAAACTAACTCAACATCAATATCAACCATATCTCTAGGGATTTCAGACTTCTCCAAGGGTTGACATCAATCTCTAAGGGTTGAAATAAATGACAACCAACTGTCCAACACATTGAACATAGGTTCTATTGCTCTTGAGTTTATACTTTAAGGCTCTAAAGTATACCGTCAAAGCATCCAAAAAGGTAGAGATAATTAATGGGTAAAAAGACTAGCTTAATGGAAAGTGAGATCATAGTTGGTTCCTTAACTGCCTTTGTCTAGCTTCCCATTGTTCTTGGATGCTAATATCCCTTTCAATTGCAGCCCATGAACGTTAAAGTTCTACCCATGTATTTGTTATTTGTAAGATGGTATTGAATAGGTTTAACGTAATAATCATCTGATCAGATAGACCGGGTTCTATATTAGGCCGTCTGGTAACTGGAACCATCATGAAAGCAAAGGATTTCCTTTTTCTTTAAGTCAAAAATTTATTTTTAAGGGTTGCAGATTTCTGGTTAGAATTAATAAGAATAAAGATTCCAAATTAGGATCAATAGTATAAAAAAAATGAAGGCCTTTTCTAGTATCTGAGTCAAATTTAAGGAGACAATGCATGGAATGAAGAAAAAAAAAGAAACATGTATTTGTATAAAAAAAAATGAGGCATCAATTTAAGAGGAATCTCATTTTATACTAATAGAAGAAAGAAGGATGATAACTTCGAAGAAGTATATGATTTCAGAGTTCTAAAACGTTCATAGGTCTTATATCTGCTGACAACTGATAGAGAGGAAAAACTGCAAATGGTTAGATAATCTGAATGTTTAATCACCACAATAGAAGTTACATCATGAAAGAATTTAATGAAGGTATGAAATAAAATATGAAATGACAGAGAAACACATAACTCAGGCTTGACAAGATCTGGAATCTTCAATCTATATTGTATTAATTCTGGCAAAACGAAAATTTTCTCTTTACAATCTCCTCCAGAAAAAATCCCTTTATTAGTCTTGAAAAATTACATTTATACAAAACAACCAATCTTAAGACGGTTGGTGATTTCCTAATTCCTAGTGACTAACTATTTGTTAAAAAATAGATCCGAAACTATTTGCATGACCTTCTCCATTTTTCCATTTTCTTGGAAGTAAAGCTCTTCCAAAAAATACTTTTATTTTGTTGATGACTCTCCTTATTTTGATTCAATACATTTAATGCATTTCTCTAGGAACTGTGTAAAATTTCTGGGGGCTTTTGGAAGGTCTCTTGCCTCGAACAGATGAACCTTTCTTTGAATCTTGGAAAGATGGTCATCAACTCCTTTATCTGCAAACTTTATTGACTGCAGTTTTCAGTTAGGCTCAACTAACAACCTTTCAAATAGGGTGACATCCATTTTTCTTAGTTGTGAAATTTCCATTTGGATTTCACTCAAATTTTCCCTAAAATTTAATTGATGTCTTTCAATATTGATCTATCCCAGAAGTCCTATAAAATTGCCCTTTCCAATATTTAACGACCCTTTGTCTAAAATATCAAAAACTTCTTCACAGTCATCTTTGATTTCTTTGACTATTCTTTTGCTTTTAGTGATATTGGTTTCCCATAGCTTAAGCATGATGTTGCCTATGATTTTCTCTGTGGCTGATACTTTCGTAGTTTTGGGTACCTCCTCACATGTCGAATATATAATTTCCTTTTGGAGAGTAATCCTCACTACTTTGGCTTCTTTTTCCCTTAGGATAATATTATCAAAGGCATTATCTACTTCTTGAAAGTAATTCTGAACAATCTATGTGCTGGAAATCAATTTCTGCTGTCGAGTTTCTATTTTTGAATACACCTCCAATGACTGGGCCTGGAAAGCTTTTAGATCTATAATTTGACCTTCCATCAATATTAATCTAGCCTGTAACTGTTCTGCATGCTCCTTTTGCTGAGTAATCTATAGCTGACTTGCTTGTATTTGTTGGCTCATTTCGTCCAATCTCGTTTTGAGTAATTGAACCTCTAACCTTTCGGCAGCCCTTGTCTGCTCCAAGATTTTACTCATTTCTTCTCTAATGTTCTCCTCAACATTTTTTAACTACTCTTGTAATTGTGCTATGATTTTATCACTCTTCTTTATCCTGGTTCTCACTTTTCCCATGGTAAAAAAGTTTTCTATTTCCATGGCTCCCGTGGAACCAGCTATCTCTGTAGCGAAATCCTCTTCCTCCAAATTTTGTCTGTCTATCAAGACTTTATGTTTTTTTACCATATTCTCCTCCTTCTTATGCATCTCCTGTTTCAGGATGACCTTCCTTTTTCTATTGAAAAAATAATCTGAAGGAGGAATCTCATCTATGGGAATGGAGGTAAGGTCATTAACAAACAGAGCTCATGTCTGTGGGAGTCCAAAAGTGGACTGTAAGGGGGTTAAGGAAGCTATGGGACTCCCTAGCTCTGTATATCCTTTCCCTCCTGTTGCCTTAGGCATATTGACATCAACACCGGGTGATGCAGGAGGAGTAGGCTTACCAAACTTGGGAGGTCTCCCTGACCTTTTCTCCGCTTCGGTCTTTTTGTTTTGTGGAGGCCTTTCCATATCATGTGAGGCTTTTTTGGGATTTCCCTTCTTTTGTGCTTCCTTCTTGAAACCTAGGGAAACACTTACTTTCTCCTAGGGGAGGGTGACTTCTTCTCCTTGAAGTACTTGGGGCAGACCACTCCATCTATGCCTCTGAAAGGTCCGAAAGCTGGCTTGCAGATCGGATGACAGTGTCTGTACTAGTTCAAACACTTCTTTATAAGACTTGGTCCCTTTGAACATGTCGTCCCAAGGGGACTCCTCATGTTCATATGCTTTCATATTTCAATGTACCAAGTGTTTGTTCACTATTTTATAAGGGTCATGCCTTTTGTATTCAATATTTAACAGTTTAACTTCTTCTAGTGCTTTTGCTTCCACCCTCGAATGTCCCAAATTTTGTAATGAAAATTTTCCAATGTGCACAAGGAAGATTGGCCAGGACTTATTTTGAGCTGCCTTTAGCTCTATTCCAATACTACCTTTTACTATTTAGTGTGCTACTTCCCTACACACCGGTCTATCCGGGAGGAATTTTGGAAGCGCGTGAAGGGGAATTGAGCACCCATAAACCCTGATGTAGGATAAGATTTTTTCAATGAACCAGTCTGCTATTGGATTGAGGTTATTTGAAACGGCTTTAGAAATGCGAGGAGGGTCACAACCGAAAAAAAACTTATGCATTGGTATTACCATGAAATGGAAAATTTCGTAAAACGAATTTTTTGCATTTTCTTCCCACAGCTCAGAGTGATATTCGTGAATGGGTTCAAGGCAGGTTGTGTTCCAACTCCAATTCATCAGGGGGAATGGAGTCATAAAAACAATTGCATCCATGATGTATACTGACATGTAAAAGGCCATTGGTTGACCTCGAGCTCTTGCATCTCTGTAATCTGAAACCTCTTTGGCTATATTATCAGATAAAATCTTGTCCCAGTTGAAACTATATCCTTCTGATGCTTCTTCTAAAAAGGGCACCCATTCAAATGATAGGGATTCTTTTTTTCGAAGAGTCTACACAACATCATGGCTACATAAACCATATACTCATTCAAAGAAGTTGTGGCATAAATTCCATGGGTATCGGCCATAAATTTTGATGGACATCTCCACCAACCTTTGATTAAATCAAGGTAAGTTTGGTCTGCCTCAGTGAATTCCTTTCTCTGAAATTCAACTATGAATTTGACATTGTAAATGAATTTAGGATTGGGTGAGAGTTTGTACATAACCTGGATATGTTCAGGTTTGAATGAGCCGATAATGGCCCCTTGATCATTTAAAATGCTTCTCGTTGGAATATCAACCTTGTCCAAATCCCAACTGATCATGTCGTTGTACGCCATGAGCCATGGGCGTGTTGCAATTTTGTGAAGTTCTGATTCTGCTATGTCTCGAAGGTGATTCTCGGAGTCGTTAGGGGAATTTTTGATCTCACAGTCCAGATTTTCATAATTTTTTCTCCATGATTTAATCAAGTCGATAGCATGTGGTGTGGTGTCGGATATGACATCTCCCTCCGGGCTGGAAATCTCAACTGTATCTTCACTCTTCTTGGGTCCCTTCTTTGGTGCCATGACTTTTGTATTGGAATGAAAACATGTCACAGAAGAGAGGTGTGAAAGCTCAGCTGGATGCAACTTACTTCTAATAGAAAGAGCGAATATGAGTTTCAAAATACAGATCTTTAACTCATTTAACTCCTTTAATTTTCCTTTAACTCATTTAATGGTGAAAGTACTGATGCAGTTGCCAAGAATTTAATACCTTTAAAGCATATAATATTTCTGAGATATGCATTGGTGTCATGGAAATCACCAGCTATCCATTATTAATATGTCCATATTTCGACAATTCTAAAATCAAAATTTGAAAAATCTCGTTTGATGGAACTCATAAATGAAAATACCTAAGAAGTTTAAATACTATTAAATGTATTGAAACAAAATTAGTTCATTTTAACTTAGGTATTTGAGTCAGGATTTTGTGTTTTGGGGTTTCGAGGATCTCTCTTACATGAGGTATATCACCACCAAACCCTGAATCTCAAAATCGTGGTGGGAAAAGTTTAGGTATTAACTTTGGTATTGAGCACTTCGGGGTTTCGGGGATCTCTCTTACATGAGGTATATCACCACCAAACCCTGAATCCTAAAATCTCCATGGGAAAAGTTTAGGTCTTAACTTTGGTATTGAGTTGGGACTTCGTGCTTCAGGGTTTTGGGGATTGTGCTTACATGAGGTATGTCACCACTAAACCCCGGATTCTGAAATCATGATGGGATTAGTTTTTAATTAATCAGGATTAAGACTGACTTCCACTTCTTTCGGGAAATCGAGAATCAGGATTTCGCGATTCAAAATGTATTGAAAACGTATTGCTCTGAGTAAAACCAAATCTTGAAAGGTTAAAAGATGGTTAATTAACTCCTTTAGGGTTTTAATTTGTCGTGATTAAAATCACTTCACAGAATGTGCATCTAGACTTTAATAACACTTGAGCTTTCTGTATTTTAATATAATGAAGAAATGAAAACACTTTGGGACTTTGGTACCAGTATTTTTGGACTGATAGCGAGGATTATACCTTATGGAAAAGCCGAATCCCAAAAGAGAAAAGTTTTAGTTTTAGAGGTAAAAAGTTTAAAACCTAGTTTCAATAGGTTCCCTATTTGAATCAAACAATTCTTCCATTTCCTTCTCCTTCTGTGTAATATGCCCTAATCTAATCTACCAGTGTCAATATTATAGGTCTCTAGGTTCTCTCTAGTTTAACATTGAAAGCAGATGCAACTTTTCTATAAGGGTGGTCTTCTGGGAGGAATACCCTCAAGCAATAGTACATGGATTTCATTGGTGGTTGGACCAAATAGCCTTTATATAAGGTCCATAATATTTACATCCATGATACCCTTTTGTTACAATACCTACAATGTTTTTGTATATAGAGCACGTTAGTGTAAAAAAGATAGTTGCACCAAATTAAGTATGCCAAATAACATTACAACTATAAACAAATCAATCAACATGCTTACCAGAACAATATCCTAGTGCTAGATAATCATGCATGGTGTATGCACATATGCCATACAACATAAAATACCTTTCCATTGGGATGGGTCCTAATACATCATATACATGTATCCCTTTTCATATTTGCTTAAATTCATCGATCAATGGTTGGAGATAGACATTCATTCTCTTCACTTGTCTTCTACCCAAGACTATAAGAGCTAACATAAGATGTTCATTCTTCACAAACAACCATGGGGGGGTATTTTTATTGATCACTACCACTAACCAAATATAATAGTTGGTATTTTGGAGGGAATATGGGTTAACTCCATCCATGGCTATGCTCAATCGTAGGCTTTGTACTCCATCCTTGAATTTGTTGGGCCATGTATCCTCGATACGATTCATGGCTATTGAATTTTCTGGGATTCACATAAATCTTGGCTCACTTCTATGTGAGGCATGCCACCCCTACAACATGGATAATTGTTTGCAACAAAAGAGACTTCACATCCTTGGAATTATAGGCATGTGCCTCAATATCTTATGAGGAGGACCATGTGCCTTACCCTTGTTTTTTGATTTCTGGTATCTATCATGCCCACATTCTAGACATATCTCTTTGTCTGCATATTCATCTCTTTATATAATACAATCATTCAGACATGTGTGGTATGGTATGTACTCAACACCCAACATTTTCAAGATTTTATTTACCTTTGTGTAGTTACCGGGCAATACATTATCACTTGGAAGTACCTTATCTTTGAGTAACTTACAATTATTTGGCAACATAAATGTACACTATCATTAAGAATGCATAAAATCAACCATTTTCTTCCTTCATTGTATGACAATATTCCTTAAAAAATTAGGGGGCTTAATGGTTAGTTACCTGAAAAGTGTCAAGAAACACGTGTCTGACATACCATACATTGCTTTCAAGTTGTACAGTAACATTGTTGTCCCTATTTGGGTAGACCTTGACCCCTATCCAAAGACAAGGGTGGTGGAAGCATATTTTAGGCTTTCAAAGAAGTTATCGACGATATCAACATCATCCCCTAGTTCATTTTGTTGGAATGCATGTAACAACATTCTCTCCATGGATTGGGCATTCCATAAGAAATCATCCACACGAACCTTTATATCATTTCATTTTGTCCCCAACATGTGAAGAACTAGTTTTACTATAGAGTTTTTGAATTGGTGACTTAGGAGGTAGTGGGAATTGAATAAGTGGTTGATTCAACCATGCTTGGTATGCTTCCTCTCCAAGCTATGCTCATTTAATAGAAAGCTCTTGATTTGAAATCCTAGTGGGGTGCAATGGTAGATGGTAGACATGTTGATCAATGTTACAATCCTGATTGTAAAAATATTGAACATTACATTGACAATATTAGCAACATAATGCATTTAGTATGTTCATACATTATATCAAACTTTTATTAGAAGCATGGAATTTTTTCCCCCAAGAATAAACATGAAACCAACCAATTTATAAATCAAATGTTAAATTAAGCAATACATTTACATTATTTCCTTTGAAAATCCCAAAATACAATTACTCAATCATATTTTTATTATGCCCCAAGGGGATGCTTAAAGGTAGACCCAATGATAGATGTTTTTGATGAGCGATTAGTGGTCTATGAAAGTTATCGTTTATTAACGACTCATCACTAGGAGACAAACTACATATTGCATTCACAACAACAAATCTAGATGCCTTCCTTTTGATAAAGAACTTTATGCCATTGGAGTGTTCCTCAAAAGAACAATTTTCACTAAATAATGAGGACCTACAACTATTTATGAACCCTGCAATGTTCCCATGAGTTTATGGATGACCATTGATATATAACATGTTTTTTCCTATTAAAGTTTCCATATGCATAATCGTTCATGCACATACTATACATGGGAATGCTATGTTTCTATTTAACAATATTCAAGTAATCAGACCATCTCTAAATAGGACCACAAAATGGAATACGTGCTACTAATTATTTGGGAGGAATGGATACATGTAGAAGGATGAACAACCCAATATTTGCAACATCTATTTTAGACTTGGAAGTCATATAATTATTACCATAAAAAGAGAATTTGGTTCCAACAACGGGCACATGCATGGAATGTGGCCAAGTGCCATACAAAGCTCGATTGTAACAGGTTTGGTATTTACTTTGTATATGGATAAGAATAAGGAAGTCATTGCTACCTTCCAACAATTGAACCGACTTTGGTGTGTACTTGGACATCTTTTCTCTCAACTTATACAACTTTTTGGATCTCCTAGTAGATATTTTTGGGTAGTATTTATATTATACTTTGGCTCACTAGAACTCTTTGTTGACTAAACATAAGGAGATGGGTTCGTCAATTTAGGAAAAATCTTAGTTGATTTGGCTTCCAACTTTTCAAAAAAGGAACTTATGGAAGTGTTCCTACGTGTCTTTTCTATATCACCTATTGAATTCTTGACCACAGTGGGAGGTATTAGGCCATGACTTTGGGTAGTTGATCATTAATATAATGGGACAATGTGACATGCCAAGGGTTCTCTTTCAACCCTTTAAAATTTGAACAACTACATGCTACTATGATGTCATAAAAGAGATCTAATTCATAGTGTAGTATTGTTGACCTAGGATCATTGCCAAAATATAACATGTTACAATTGGAAGGATAAAGCAACTGTCCATTTTCATCAAACATCTGCCTATGATATCTTTCTACTGATAAGAGCTTGCGACATTTTTGGACTGGTGGAATATCTTGCACATATGAACTCAATCCTGAATCATGATCCTCCAAAATTCAATGAACAATTATTCAAATGCACATGCATACATAACATAAATTCAATGAGATAAATGAATTAGAAATAAAATCTAGACTTGTTGCAAACTAAAGGGAAGAAATTGAAGAACTTGCAACGATATGGAATGAATTGGAATCTGAAGAATTGGCCATTTGATATTATAA
>JASDQU011443063.1:8621-27686 GCA_032191745.1 Picea mariana | reverse complement strand
GGTCTTTGCAAGGAACCACATGCTTCGGGTGAGCATGGTGAAAATCACCTGCTAGCTAAAGTTGGTCAAAGGCATGGTGGGTTAGTTTTTTTCGATGGAAATGGGCACTTGTAAAATGGGTTTTTGGTGTAATTATGGAAATAAGATATGTGGAAAGGTTGTGGTCATTTTCCATGGAGATATCCAACATAGTATATCACATGCCAAACAAGGTAAAAAATACCTGCCCCCTCTTATTGAAGCACTCTTGTAGGATCCTTGCAGAGATAAGAGTCTTGAAAGCTACCAATATCCTACCAATCAAATGATGACCTAGAGTCAGGGTCCATAAACTATAGCATATGTTTCATGTTAACTAAGTGGTCTCTCCAAAGAACCATGCACCTAATGTGACCATGGATAAAATGAATTTCTTATTGAATCCTTTGGAATGGCAAGTTAGTTTAATACCATGCAACCAACATCTCCCTAAATGGGTGCCTCAGCCACATGAGAAAGGTTATTTGTTAGTATTTTTCTATGGAGATAAAGGCAATGAAGAAAATGACATGTCAAACATAGTAAGATTGTTTTTGCTCATTGAAACTTGCTTACATGAACCTTTTAATGACATTAAGGGTCTTGAATGCTATTGAGGGCTCATTAGTGAAACAATATGTTGGAATTGGGATATGCAAGCTGTAATGTGCACATCCCATCGGAATTAGGTGGATTTTGCAAAGAAAAATGCACCTAAGAAGAGCATGGTGAAAATGACATGTCGATCAAAGCCTTTAGCATAGCATGTCAATGTTCTACCATGCAACTAGCCTCTTCTAAACCAGGACCCTGATGACATGTATGGTCATGCAATGTGTGAGAGAGGTTATCATTATATTTTTATGTAAAGACAAAACAAATAGAACAAACAACACATCAAATCGAGGCAATTTATTTTCTCCCATTTTACACAATCCTTTCAGGGACATAAGTATAAAATGTATCAGGGGACTCTCTATAAAACGATATGACATAATCAATATCCACAAGTTGTAGCATGTGTGTCCAAACGAGAATATGGGGCCTATGGAAAGAACCATTTTCTTGGGTCGAGCATGGAGAAAATGACCCATTGAGTGGATCCTTTGGCATGGCAAGGCGATGTTCTACCATTCAACATGACTATTTTGAAACATGTGTTTGGCATGTAAATATGAACATAAATTTGCAGGAAAGTTCATTGTTAATATTGTTTTGTAGATATTAATCCAATGGAGAAAATTAATTGACCATTGAATGGATACATTTTTTTGCTCATTGTAGCTTGTTTTTAGGAACCTTTTAGGGATACATGTCTCGAAAGATGTTAGGGGTCTACCAGTTAAATGGTATGCCATAATTGCAATATTTAAGTTGCACTGTGTGACTCTCATGTTTAATAAGTAAGTTCAATAAATAATTGTTCACCATGTATACGCATGGTAAATATGACCCAATGATTAGGTTTGTGTTGACGGGCGAAAATGACTGTCTGTCAACTGGAAGAATGGGTCCGGTCCATGGTTGTCTAAGTAACCCAAGTTGTTTGGTATAACTCGTTCTGACGGGTTTAATGGCTCCGTTAGCCAATCTAAAAATCCTAAAAGAAACAAAATAAAAGAAATAAATAACTATCTAATTAATAAAAACTATATATATATATATATGCACATATGCTCTAATGTAACTGTAGTAGGTGTATTTAAGCAAAAGATAGATAACTCTCATTTATGTACATTATTTACAAGCTGCAAGTTTTAATTGAAACTTACGAAAATTGATGGAAAACTAAATTGCTTGTAGGAAGCAGATAGAGAAAGCACATAAAAATCTTTTTTTTTTGTTTTTCCTTTATAAATCTAAAAAAAACTTGTAAAAAATTCAATGAAAAAAGAACATGTGGATAGTCAAAAGCTGAACCATAAATCCTAGTTTCAATGATATATGAATAACAAAAAAAAAAAAAATACAAAGAAGCTAACCTATTAGTGAGTTAGCAATATGTATCTCCAAGCATCTGCATGAGTGGTGAACATCCTACTGCCATGTCCAAGAGAGAAATCTGCAATGAACCTTACGACTGTTCTAAATAAATTCAGAACATATATTGGCAGTTCAAGTTTTAATGACAGAAAAGGAGACACAAACATAAACCTGTGATCTCATAATTACATATGATCACAGCAAGATAAATCTGAAAGCAACCTATGCATGTTATCATTCAATTAAAACTCAAAGACAAATCCTAATGTTTTTATCGAAGATGTGATCACAACATTTATATTTTGAGAAGCAAGTTGTAGATGGTATTTATAATATAAACATCATGTGCATCATAGATCATGTAATCTAAAGATATCAGACCTATACATGCAACATAGTTAACAAAACATAAACAACAACATTATAAACAAGAGGCTAAAGCCAAAATGTGTATATGTCATTATATTAAGTTCTGGAATTACTTGTCCATCTCTTGCTCTCAACCCATATGGTTTTCATTACAAAGTACAGATTATTTAAAGAGTTTATGGAAGCTTAACTTCCTATCTTCTAAGATAGGAGTAGATCTCAAAAATATCTGAAACTTTACAAATATAGGAGGCCCGAAAACTCTCATAATCTATTATATCTTCCAGAATCTATGAAAGTTTTTATCCAAATACAAAATAAGCATAAAGAGATAGAAAATCAACTAAGTCCAGCATCAGATACATTATGCCCTGAAAAAACGAAATGAGAGCAATGTTAGATAATTATTAATAACTAATTACTAATTTTTATTTTAAAATGACTTGAATTCAAACAAATTTAAAAAAAAAAAGATAAGCTATAGGTTTTTGTAGCTAGTTAAAATAGTAAAAATCAAAATTAAAAAGAAATAAAATCTAATCTATTTTATTTTTAAAACAAAAGCAAATCAAAAAACATAACAGCTATTTGCTATTTCAGCCATTTGACCAAGGAGCATCTGAATTCATGATAGTGGAATTTGTTGGGTTGTTTCTTTTTTAATGATCATTTTATTAAAGTGCTTAATCCTCTTGTTTACCAATTTAGAATATGAATTACTCTCCTTATGCCTATGGTATTTCTTGACAATTGGTTGGTGAACCACATCATAAAATGGCTCAACAGTAGGGGCATGAAAGTCATGTTCTTTATCACATCTAAAAATCTCCTTCAATGCATGAAAACAGACCATGGCATTTTTGCCCAAGGGGTTTTGAACTGCAGCAGAGAATAAATCTGTGATAGCTTGGTCTTTTGTGAATAAACACACAGGTATTTGATAGCATGGTTAGCTATACAAGGTCTGGGGTTTATTATAAAATGCAGAGGTGAATCTATTGTGTTCTCGGGCGAGGTGAAATCATTAATATACAGGCAAACTTCCCAAGTATCCCCAATCTGGATAATGCTCAAGGTGAAAAAGATATGACAGTGGGTTAAACTTTCATTTTTGATAAATATTAATCATTTTATGCAAAATCATAACAGATATAAAAGAATATAATCTTGAACCCTAGCCAAACCCATAAAAGGCTTGAATCTCTGAGAAAAACGAACCAAAAATGCTTACCTCAGCCACAAAGAAATTCTGAGATTTTTCTCTCCAAAGGACGAGATGTACCTCTGAAACTATATCATTTTTTAAGAATCTGCCCGAGATGAAAGTAAATGGGCTCATTTTCGTTCTGGTTTTTCAAGGGTTTGATCTAATTCGTCACGGTTTTCTCATAAACACTCCTACAAAAACGTGTCTCTGGCAAGAAAAAACTGGATTGAACAGACAGTCACAAAGGCGACTAGAACTTGTTGTGAGTATAAAGGGGAGCAGCAACAGAGGAAATCTTGGGCCTAACAAAGTATTAAGCTAGAAGTTACCCTAGTGCAACCAAAATGTGAGCATAATGGATTTCAAACCATGAAAAACAGTCGTTTCAGGTAATGAATGCCCTGGGTACAGAGCATAACTCAAAACTTTAACTTGGAATGATGGATCTGTCGATTAAAACTGCCACCTCAAATAGAGTACAAGATACATCTGGGTGTGTTTGAATCTCAACAAATATAGAGGGTGAAGTCAAGATGCTAAGGTTAGGAGAGGATGTTCTTTACAAACCAAAAGCCTATCGAGAATTAAAACCAAAGTCAACTTACCATGAATCTTTAAATGAAACCCACCTATAGTCTATTTGTTAATTGATTCTTGGCATACAAAGTATTGTTGGTAGCAAGTATATAATTACCATTTTTTATAAAGCTGCCTACACAGGGTCTATGAAATTTTACCAATCTTCATAAGAATTTCTTCAAACGACAGTTGTAAATCATCACATTTTACCTATTATCTGTTCATACATTCATTTTCATGACTGAAAGCATGAAAACTCGCAACTATCATCTTCATTTTGTTTTAAATTTTCATTGAAAGCGTGTCGTTTATGATAGAATTGTGATTTCTTGCTATGGACATGTTGCTCTCATTGTTTATGATTGTTTCGATTCTAAGAATGCCTAAGAGATTTATGGTTGTTTGAATGAAAGACCCCCATCAATTGGTATTTGATTTTTTTTTATTAATTTTGGTTTCATGATTGACCATATTTCTTTCATGGAAACTTTGGCTTTTCAATCCTTGGAAATCACCTATCTTTGCAACTAAATTTGGATGCGCACACAATGTGTTAAGGTACTCTGTCCTAGCATGTACCCAATGCCAAGGTGGCATATGTAGTATAGGATACCATCACTCCCGAGTATGGTCTTGGGCTTCATGATTTTGCTCCCACGCATTGTGATTAACGCCTCTACCCACTGTTTGTATTGTCAAAGCATTGTTTTGATGAGGCTCGGGGCTATGGCTCTGTGGCTTTTTACCAAACCCTACTTGTGAGCTCTGTGTTGATTCCCTTCCATTCGGCATGGCTCCAGTGGTAAGGGTTGAACCAAATGGCATCCAGACTCTGCTATCATATGATAACGCTAGGGAGGATTTGGAGAGGAACGGTTGGCATTTGTTCATCGAAAAATTTAAGGGCTTTAACCTCCAGGTTGCTCAAGAGTTTTCCTTAACCTTTGATGGTTGTAGGGAAAAGATTGGTGATATGTAGTTAGAAGTGACAGAAGAGTTCTTAAGCCAAGCCATGGGATTGCTAACAGCTGGTCAAAAATGGTTCAAGAATGTGAAAGTGGAGAAAGTCCCTTGGATGTTATTGTTTACCTCACGCAAAATAGCCAGTTGTGATCGAGGTATGCCAATTTCATTCTTGAAACATAGATGGCATGATTTACTTGCGGTAGTGAAGCAATTCGTCACTTGTGAGGGTCAATTTGGACTAGTTTTCCTGTATCATCTTCGCCTCCTTATGAGTTTTATTGGCTTTCCATTGAATATGACCTACTACTTGCTTAGAAGTCTGTATAAAATGGGTAAACGGTTTAGGAAGCAGAGGTCTGATTCGAGTTTATTCCATCATGGTTTAATTAAAATTATCCTCGTGCACTAGTTGCATTTACAAAATGATTGTTGGGATGCATTCATTTCACGAAATGGCTTTGGCAACAGTGAGTTGGGACAGGTAGATAAATTGGTCATTGTTGAAACCCTTGTGAACCCTACAGCCTCTTCTCCACCACTCCTGGCCTGCGATCTTTCCCCTAATAATGAACCCTCAACCTACCCTAATGTCACTCGACAGGACAATCAACCAGGTTCGCATCCAAAGGATAGAACTAAAAATGTTAAAAAACCCACAAGAAAGAAGCTAAAGGGCAGTATTGATGTTAATTTCAAGAACAAAAGGGTTGGTTGTTTAATTTATCGATGTGATCGAAATAAATTGAAACCCTGTGCAAACACAATCAACACGATTGAAGTGAGTGAAGAATCACATTCAGAAATTGAGAAATTATTGGCTGAAGAGGACCCTGTGTCATATGGGCTCTACCTTGACCAACCCTATGACTATGTTAGCAATCTGCCTCCTTGTCTAAAGGATAACCCAGAATTTTATGGCATCCAACTCTGTGATAAGCCTACCTTTCATGTGGACAATTCCCCAACCCTTAATGCTGTGCCAATGCATAGTCCTTACAGTCACAGTGCGATGAGTGTCGATTGTGGATTGACAGGTACTACATTGATGTTCCTTTGCTACAGTCACGACTCAAGTCTTTAAGAGACCAAGTCGATAGGTTGAAAAATGAAAACAATAGACTCGAGTCTATTATCCAAGGGAAGGAGAAATGATTGAAAACTGCAGGACATGTCATTTTCAAGAGTGTAGAGGCAACAACAGCTATCGTAAACTCCAAAATTTCTTGATAAGTTTTGATACCATGATTTGAGGTATGATTTTTTTTAATTTTAACACGATTTTGTCACTCTTAAGTTAGGATATATGATTTGATTGAATAAATTATTTTTTCTTATTAAGATTAGTTTGTTTTGTTTATTGAATAAAATATGATTGTATTTGTTATTATAACTAGCTAAAGAATCGTAAGATTCTGTAGCCAGTTAGAAAAATTCGAATTGTTTGATTTGACAATTGAAAACATATCTGAAACCTTCTCATTTTAATTTGTTTTCAAGATGATTAAGGATCCCATGATTTCCAAGAAGATATGAGGCACTGTTGAAGATCTCCCAGCCATACCAACTTTGTGTTTTTAGTAAATAGATTAGGTTGTTGGTAGCTTTTGATATTCAGTGAAATCAGGGTGGTTGCATCCCCCATATTTTTGAAACAAACTTGATCTTATCAATAGGAAATAGTTGTGTTTCCTGAAACCTATATAAACCTATTATTTTGTAAACATGAACCATCTCAGCCTGGGGCAAGACTATGGATATTTCACTACAGACTTGAATGGAATATAATACACGTCACAACTTTAGCTTTTCTGTATGATGTTTTTATTCAAGTCATGTTTATTTCAATTTGTTAATAAATTATGACTGCTTTTGTCATCGTGGTTTATTATCAGTTGGTATGATTAAATATTATCTACTATCCATATTTTCATGTCCCAGATATAACATGTAGTAATCGCTCGTTCAATTCGAATTAAGAGATTTATCTCTAGTTTTGATCAAACGTTTATATGCAAGTTCTCACAGCAAGAATTATCTTATTGTGGCTGCTTGTAAAATCATAATATTATTGTGATTGCATCTATTATGTGGTCTGTTATTATGATTCAAAATCCATCATTACTGCTTCACATTTATTAGGAGCAATTTCAGGATCTGTTGCAGGTTTGCCTCATCAGATAAGGTGACTGGATGCTACACATTGAACAAATATTGGATGCGATAACAGGTTAGCCTGTTATTTGATTCCATTAGTATAATAGATATAGAAGTTCCATGTAGTTAAAACACTTTCTACCATCTGTTATTTCTTTTGTTTAATTAGATAGTTTGATATTTGATTTATTAAATATGAAACAAATCAAAAAGATTAGATAGCAGCTTTACTGTTGTTTAAAAAAATCAAATTACATTCAATTTTCACGAATTTAGATTAAAATTCGTAGTTTGTGCATATTATATATATATTAGAAATAGAATTATTTGTATATATTGTACATATGATAACTAGAATTATTTTTTAAGTATTAGTTAGATAAACTGTAGATATATATCAGATGTATATACAATTTTCAGCGATTGTTATTTATTAAGTTATTTTTTTTCCTTTAGTTATATTTTTTCACTTTCTTTAAGACTTAGATCGGTCAACGGAGCCGCTAAACCCATCGGAGTGAAACAATCCAAACGGATTGGGTTAATTAGACAACCCCGGACTGGATTCACTCCTCCAGTTGACGAGCAGTTAATTTCGCCCGTCAACAAATGGCGCTAGAAGGAGGGCCTAAAAACTATTAATGGCACGAGGAGGTCGTAAGACTCCTCCCCCACCTACCCACTCACCTATAGTAACTAGAAGTCATTCATATGACAACATTGTCCCTCAAACAGCAACCACATCAAACAATGATCTATGGATCACGGTTGAACCAGTAACTCTACATCCTTCAGGTGGTGATATACAAGAGATTGTTCATCAATCTCTCATAAGAACGCATAGTGCCTTAGCCCGTATTAGACAACCAAACTGACCATTGAATCAACCATTAGACTTCTCTGATATCAGATAACAACTTGGAGGTACTGAACTTACCTTAAACCCTACAGATCAAGATCATATCCTCACTCCTGCAGCAGAAGGATCTGGTATTCCACCATCACCACCCCCTTCATCTCCTTCTTCTTCTGGAGAAGAATCCTCAAATGAAGGAAGTTCCTCATCCCAGCCTTTGACACCACCCACACCTATGGCCAATCTGAACAATCCCACCAGACCCTGGCTCGACCAAGATGTAGTGGCCATACCTGGGCCTCAGCATCCTTTAACCAAACACCTGGAGAAATGGCTCCCTAAATTTGACCCGAACTCCAAACAGATCGTTGAAGATCACATCAAGAAATTTATGCTAGCCATTAGACTCCATAGTGTTGAGAATGAAAATGTAGTCTGTAGATTGTTTCCATACACCTTTGAGGGCAATGCCTCTACCTAGTACTTTGCTCAATATCCCCACACCATCATGTCATGGAAGAAATTTGAATCCTGTTTCCTTAAGAAGTTCGGAGACGACAAGTCTCCTAAAGTTCTAGTCATGGAGATTTCTAGTTTAAAAATGAACCCCAAAGAAAATATCAAAGACTTTAATCAAAGGTTCTTGACACTAAAGAAGCGAATCCCTACAGATTCGATGCCTGCCGAGAATCTTATAGTCGCATACTACACAAAATCCTTACATCAAAACATAGCCATTTGGGTAAAGAGATCCAAGAAAGTCACATTGATAGAATCCCTTGAAGAGGCCAGTTAGATCGAGAAAGACATTCTCAGTTTAAAAGACACTACCAGCAACGAGATAGAGACTAGTTCATCTTCCAAAAAGAAAATCGAAATCCTTCCTAGACCTTCCCAAAACAAAACTCAACCTGAGAGTTCGGATTTAGAAAACTTACAAAAAGTCGTTCAGAAATTGTCCAATCAAGTTATAGATTTCAAAAGGTCAGTTGAAGAAACCTCTTCAAGCAAAGGGCCTTACAAACCCCCTTTTAGGAAGCCTTTTCCTACAAACTGACCTAATTCGAATATTGAAGGCCTAAATCTAGAAAGCCTGCAATTCACTATTCAAACAACCCTAGAAGCACACGATAACTTGATTCCTCCTGAGATTCCTGAAGAAGTAGCTGAACAAGAGATGGTAGAAGAAGATGAATCCTCTCCAAATATTTTTGGACATTTTTTGGATAGCATTTTTCAAGCTAATTTCGAAACAGTGCATCCTTACAATACCAGGAGCAAGACAGTGAATAAGCCTTCTTCCGAAATTACGACGACTTTGCCTCAAAAACAGTCTAAATCAATTGAGACTAAACAGAATTCAGTAAACCCAAGTTTATATTATGATTTAATTGAAGATCTAAAAAAACTTAGGGCTAACATTTCTGTTTACGAATTATTAAAATTCCCTTTTCTTCTACAAAAAATGTTGCAGAATATTGCGGAGAACAGCAAAAATAGCAATCTGAACAGCAACAAAGGTGTTCAAAACAGCCCTAAAATTCCTCAGAAGGCCTCCGCCAAAACTACATCCGAGCCTCATGATAAAAGAGACCTTCCTATAAATAATGTAACAAATGTAGATAAACCAGTTTCAGAGGCTGCAAGTAAAAAACAACAAACTTCCACCATTAATACTCGCAGAAATGTCCCTCCATTTTTGTTGACTTTTGAAATTTTCAATAGGAATGTACATAACTGTATAGTAGATTCTGGTGTGCCTGAGGCTATTCCTGTAATAGGATCTCCTTTGGTAGAGTTATTACGCGGAAGTGTTAGCGTGGGTATGTCTTTCAAAAGATTAATGCCGAAGTTCAACCATCTAGCTTGAAAATTATCCAGCTTGATCGAACTAGTGTTAAAGTGATAGGCGAATTAAAGAATGTACTTATAAGATTGTCATCTAATCCTAAAGTTCATCAAGTGATTGATATCATTGTTGTAGATATTCTAGAATTTTATGGTTTTTTTTTAAGTAGAGACTCGTCGGAACAATTACATGGCTATTTTGCGACGGATTGGTCTCACTTGTGGCTACCTGAGAATGGAAAGCCCAACAAAATCAAGGTAAATTGTGAATGTTATCTGAAGTTCACGGTGACTAATTTAAATGATCCCAATGAACCATTCACTCCTTCTGCCAATTCGCCTGAAATATAGGGGATGGATACTTTTTTCGGCAATTTCATGGTCGAAACTTCTACCATCACTGATCTGGAACATCAATCTAAAGTTATGACATGCACGCAATCAACAGCCTTCTCTTAGTGGTCACATGCACCCGACGAAAATAAAACATGGTCTCTTTACTTTGATGGGTCAAAATCTAAAGAAGGAGCTAGTGCAGGGTGCGTGCTCATCGATCCAGCAAGTAACAAGACTCTGATTGCTTGCCGGTTAGAATTTGAATGTACAAACAACACAGTCGAATATGAGACACTCCTACAAGGCCTCAGAAAAGCATTAGATCTGAAAATTCAAAATTTAACTATCTTTAGTGATTCGAAAATCGTGGTTAGACAGGTAAAAAATCTATCCACTGTTTATCTATGCACCTTAAAAGCTATCAAACTAAGGTATGGAATTTGATGAACAATTTTTCCACATTTAACATAAATTCTATTCCTAGATTGAATAATTCGAAAGCTGATTTGTTAGCTAACGTCGCTTCAAAACTTTTTCCTACAGAAGGATTATCTCCGAATGCATTTTCCATCGAACTGTTGTTCGGACCATCCTTCCCAGACAACATCACGAATTGGAGAGTCTTTGATGACGATCAACAGATTATAAGTTTTCTGCATATGGAAGAAACTTTCCAGGGCGCAGTGATCGACGAAGGTACCCATGACAAAAATCTTCATGACTTTACGGTAATACCAGACCCAAGATCCCCAGAATATTCATCAGGCATGGTAAACTCTATCCCGAAATCTGTGGTTAGATTAGAAAAATTTTATGATCTTCACGACAAGTTCAGAAAATCAGTAAACTGTAAAACGAATAGTTTCGCCTTGACACATGAAAAAGTAAATTTGGGAACTAAAGACAACCCACAGTGCATTAATTTAGGGTTGGGGTGTTCTGAGCAAGAAAAGATAGCATTTATTAAGTTGTTTAAGGAATTCAAATATGTTTTTGTCTGGACGTACGACGACCTAAAAACCTTTGATCCTAACATCATACAACACATTATTCCCATGAAACCCCAAACCCAACCTTTTCAACAAAAGTTAAGGAAAATGCACCCAAAACTCGAACCAACGGTCAAGAAGGAATTAAACAAACTCCTAAACACTAAGATAATTTTCCCAGTTAGGCACACACAATGGGTCTCTAATCTTGTCCCTGTCAGAAAGAAGAGTGGTGAAATCCGACTATGTGTTGATTTCTGAAATCTTAATCGAGCGTCTGATAAAGACAACTACCCTGTCCCTCCCATGGAACAGATCCTTCAACAAGTATCTGGTTCTGAAAGATTATCCTTGTTGGATGGTTTTTAAGGGTACAACCAAGTCCTTATGTCTCCCTCAGACCAGCTCAAAACTACTTTTCGTACTCCATGGGGCACCTACGCTTATAAGAAAATGCCCTTTGGACTCATAAATGGCGGTGCCACTTTTCAGAGAGCGATGGACATCGCTTTCCGCAGCTTAATCAATCAATCTGTAGTAGTTTACCTACATGAAGTCACTATCTTCTAGAAAAATAAACAAGATTATCTAGCTCATTTAAGATCTATTCTACAGCGATGTCGTAAGTACAGCATTTCTTTAAATCCTAAAAAATCTATCTTCGCAGTAGAACAAGGTAAGCTCCTCGGATTCATTGTATCAAGTGAAGGGATGATTATTGACCCTGAAAGGACTCAATTCATTTCGAAACTGCCCCCTCCCTCGTCAAAA
This sequence comes from Picea mariana, assembly GCA_032191745.1. Classification (NCBI taxonomy): domain Eukaryota; kingdom Viridiplantae; phylum Streptophyta; class Pinopsida; order Pinales; family Pinaceae; genus Picea; species Picea mariana. The sequence continues at coordinate 15,610 of JASDQU011443063.1, read as the reverse complement.
AATTCCATGCAATCTTTCTTAGGTTAGATAAACTTTGTTAGGATATTCGTCCCCAGCTTTTCAGAAATGGTGAGACCATTACAAAACTTAATAAAAAAAGATGTACAGTACCATTGGTGACCTTTAGAAAGCCAGGCTTTTGATTCAATAAAAAAGGCCATAATAGATGCTCCTTCTCTAATGAGCCCTGACTTTTCTCAAGACTTCACCCTCTACACGTTTGCCTCTGACCGATCTTACACTGTTGTCCTAACTCAAAAGAACATTGAAAACAACGAGGTCCCAATCGCCTTTATGAGTTCAGCCTTCAAGGGGGTGGAACGTAATTACCCAGCAGTATATCAGCAAGCCTATGTTGTTTTCAAAGAAGTAAATCACGTCCGATCTTATCTGTTGAAATCTAGGACGAAAATCATTGTCCCTTACCTGGCTGTCAGAAATTTGTTAGTACAGAAAGAACTAGGCGAAAAAAGGGCAAACTGAGTCACATCCTTACAAGAATATGACATAGAAATCACCCCAGCACAAATTGTAAGAGGCCAAGGTTTATGCAAGTTAGTCACCGATTCAGCTGTAGGACAGTAAGAAGAAATTGATATGTTAAATCTAGGACAGCACTATCAAAATCAAATTTGTTGTGCGCAAAACCCTGTTAGTCCCTGGTACGATGACATAAAATTTTGTCTTACACACGGATCTGCCCCTCATCACCTTGATCCCACAAAAAGGAGAGCACTAAGATTAAAATATGCTTCTTTTTAGCTGATTAATGGTATTTTGTTTCATCAAAATTTTGATGGAGTACTTATGCGCTGTCTTGAAAAAGATGAAGCAGAAAAAGTCTTATTGGAATTACATGCAGGGGAAGCTGGTGGACATTCATGTGGAGACACCACTGCCCATAAAGTATTAAGAGCAGGTTATTACTAGCCTACCCTTTTTAAAGATGCTCATGCTTTATGTCGCAAGTGTGTGATTTGTCAAAAGGCATCCAGACGGATACTGAAACTAGCTTTCCCTTTGCAACCAGTTTCAGTAGACTCCCCTTTCAGCAGTGGGGTCTGGATATTATAGGCCCAATCAATCCACCATCCTCGCAGTAGCATAAATATATCATAACATCCACAGATAACTTCACCAGGTGGTCCGAGGCTGCCCCATTAAAAGCTGTAAATACCAGCCAGGTAATATCCTTCTTGAATTCAAATATTATTACTCGTTTCGGTATCCCTGAATGCTTGGTATTTGACAATGCTTCTTATTTTTTGTCTCTTGAAATGAGTGATTTCGCTCTAGAAAAAGGAATTAAATTAAATTATTCTGCCAGCTATTACCCCCAAGGCAACGGTTTGGCAGAATCAACTAATAAAAATCTGATCAAAATTATCAAGAGAACAGTCTCCGAAAACCATAAAAATTGGCATAACGCACTGTTAAACGCAATCTAGGCTGATAGAGTAAACCCTAAAATTGATGTGGGTAACTCACCTTTCTTTCTCGTTTACGGCAGGGAAGCGATTCTTCCACCACATGTCCTTCTTCCATCTCTGCAGTTATCACAAAAGGTACAGGAAGAAGACTGTCCCCCCTTGGAAAGTCGAATTAATGCTTTGTTAAAATTAGAAGAAGTGAGGGCTCAAGCAAAACGGAAATTGGATCAACATCAACTCATTGTTAAAAACTAGTTTGATTCCAATTCTGCCTCTAACAAAAATTTTGAGGTAGGTGACCTTGTCCTAAAATGGGACAAACCTCACGAGGGAAAAGGAGAGCATACTAAGTTTCAGAACTTGTGGTTGGGGCCATTTTTAATCACTGAGAAACTAGGCCCCAGATCCTTTCGCTTACAGAACTTAGAGGGACAGCTAGACACCTTTCCGGTGAATGGCCAAGCTCTAAAAAGGTACTTTGCCTGATGATGCTCCCATGCACCCTTTGTAAATATTTTATGTTTTGTTTGCTGATTGTTTTTCTTTGGTGGTTTGTTTTGATTTTTTCCTTTCTACTTATCGGTCTTTCTTTTGAAACATATATGCCTGCACCATGGGCTAGTTCAGACAAAAATAACCGAAAAATTTCCCTTCCAAAATGACTGCTGAAAATTGTTTAAACATCAATTGTGCTATTTCTCTGAAATTGCAGCCCTGCTAAAAATGACTTGTTGTTTTAAAAGCATCTTCCTGATTTCAATCTGCAATAGAAGGTACTCACGATCATCTATAAAAATTCTTTTTACATTGTCCCTGTTCTTTAAGAGGACAACTCGATGATGTCTCCTTGTTCTTGAAAGTCATTTTTATTAGTAAACGATTTCCAGATCTTAATGAAAGACAGCTTGAAAAAAAAAAATTCAAGGTTTGTGACATATGTGTTAAAAAACTAGAATTTTCAGCGTCACCCCGCTCTATTAAATATCTTTAAAAACTAAATAAATCTTCAGAGAGCTGTGGGAAGTGCTTGCAAACTCATCGGGGCACTGAACAGGTCTACTGGCAGTGGGTAAATGCATGCATGATGCCAAGATAACTTCGTCGGGGTACTGAACAGGCCCACTGGCAGTGAAGCAATGTCAGGTATAAGAAAAATCTCAGATATGGATTATGTTTTGACCTTAAATGTCCTTCGTTCTAATCTAGAATTTCTTGACAGGATACAGATATCAGAGTGGGTTAATTGACATCCCTGTCAAGGCTATGGACGCGTGCTGGCAGTAGCGGCCCTGTCAATAGTATTGAATATTTTAACTTTAATATCGTGGCTCTCTTTTGTTAAGATTGTCATCAGTTTTCGTCTCTTTAAAAAATAACAGATGTTGGAGACTGGAATGCATTATAATTATTTACGATGTTCAGACAGCTTTTCGGTTGTTTTCGATTCAAAGTTTTTTCTAATCATTCTAATCTGAACTCGTTCATTTGGCATAGATAATTGTTTCTCCCAACATGTCGCCATTGTTGGCAGCAAGTATATAATTACCATTTTTTATAAAGCTGCTTACACAAGGTCTATGAAATTTTACCAATCTTCCTAAGCATTTCTTCAAACGACAGTTGTAAATCGTTGCATTTTACCTATCATCTGTTCATACATTGATTTTCATTACTGAAAGCATGAAAACTCACAACTATCGTCTTCGTTCTGTTTTAAATTTTCATTGAAAGCATGTCATTTATGATAGAATTGTGATTTCTTGCTATGGACATGTTGCTCTCATTGTTTATGATCGTTTCGATTCTAAGAATGCCTAAGAGACTTATGGTTGTTTGAATGAAAGACCCCCATCAATTGGTATTTGATTTTTTTTTATTAATTTTGGTTTCATGATTGACCATATTTCTTTCATGGAAACTTTGGCTTTTCAATCCTTGGAAATCACCTATCTTTGCAATTAAATTTGGATGTGCACACAATGTGTTAAGGTACTCTGTCCTAGCATGTACCCAATGCCAAGGTGGCATATGTAGTACAGAATACCTTCACTCCCGAGTATGGTCTCGGGCTTCACGATTTTGCTCCCACACATTGTGATTAACACCTCTGCCCACCGTTTGTATTGTCAAAGCATTGTTTTGATGAGGCTCGGGGCTATGGCTCTGTGGATTTTTACCAAACCCTACCTGTGAGCTCTGTGTTGATTCCCTTCCATTCGGCATGGCTCCGGTGGTAAGGGTCGAACCAAATGGCGTCCAGACTCTGCTATCATATGATAACTCTAGGGAGGATCTAGAGAGGAACGGTTGGCATTTGTTCATTGAAAAATTTAATGGCTTTAACCTCCAGGTCGCTCAAGAGTTTGCCTTAACCTTTGATGGTTGTAGGGAAAAGATTGGTGATATACAGTTAGAAGTGACAGAAAAGTTCTTAATCCAAGCCATGGGATTGCCAGCAGTTGGTCAGAAATGGTTCAAGAATGCGAAAGTGGAGGAAGTCCCTTGGACGTTACTATTTACCTCACGCAAAATAGCCAGTTGTGATCGAGGTATGTCGATTTCATTCTTGAAACCTAGATGGCATGATTTACTTGCGGTAGTGATAATTCGTCACTTGTGAGGGTCGATTCGGACAGGTTTTCCTGTATCATCTCTGCCTCCTTATGAGTTTTATTGGTTTTCCATTGAATATGCCCTACTACTTGCTTAGAAGTATGTATAAAATGGGTAAACGGTTTAGGAAGCAGAGGTCTGATTCGAGTTTATTCCATCATGGTTTAATTAAAATTATCCTCATGCACCAGTTGCATTTACAAAATGATTGTTGGGATGCATTCATTTCATGAAATGGCTTTGGCAACAGTGAGCTGGGACAGGTAGATAAACCGGTCATTGTTGAAACCCTTTTGAACCCTACAGCCTCTTCTCCACCGCTCTTGGCCTATGATCTTTCCCCTAATAATGAACCCTCAACCTACCCTAATGTCACTCGATAGGACAATCAACCGGGTTCGCATCCAAAGGATAGCACTAAAAATGTTAAAAAACCCACAGGAAAGAAGCTAAAGGGCAGTATTGATGTTAATTTCAAGAACAAAAGGGTTGGTCGTTTAATTTCTCGATGTGATCGAAATAAATTGAAACCTTGTGCAGACACAATCAACACAATTTAAGTGAGTGAAGACTTAGATTCAGAAATTGAGAAATTCTTGGTTGAAGAGGACCCTGTGTCATACGGGCTCTACCTTGACCGACCCTATGACTATGTTAGCAATCTGCCTCCTTGTCTAAAGGATAACCCAAAATTTTCTGGCATCCAACTCTGTGATAAGCCTACCTTTCACATGGACGATTCTCCAACCCTTAATGTTGTCAGTGCCAATGCATAGTCCCTACAGTCACAGTGCGATGAGTGTCGATCGTGGATCGACAGGTACTACACTGATTTTCCTTTGCTACAGTCACGACTCAAGTCTTTAAGAGACCAATTCGATAGGTTGACAAATGAAAATAGAAGACTCGAGTCTATTATCCAAGGGAAGGAGAAACGATTGAAAACTGCAAGACGTGTCATTTTCAAGAATGTAGAGGCAACAATAGCTATCGTAAACTCCAAAATTTCTTGATAAGTTTTGACACCATGATTTGAGGTATGGTTTTTTTTAATTTTAGCACGATTTTGTCACTCTTAAGTTAGGATATACGATTTGTTTGAATAAATTATTTTTTCTTATAAAGATTAGTTTGTTTTGTTTATTGGATAAAATATGATTGTATTTGCTACTATAACTAGCTACAGAATCGTAAGATTTTGTAGCCAGTTAGAAAATTTTGAATTGTTTGATTTGACAATTGAAAACATATCTGAAACCTTATCATTTTTATTTGTTTTCAGGATGATTAAGAATCCCATGATTTCCAAGAAGATATGAGGCATTGTTGAAGATCTCCCAGCCATATCAACTTTGTGTTTTTAGTAAATAGATTAGGCTATTGGTAGTTTTTGATATTTAGTAAAAACGGTTGTGTTTCCTGAAACCTGTATAAACCTATTATTTTGTAAACATGAACCATCTTAGCCTGGGACAAGACTATGGATATTTCAATACAGACTTGAATGGAATATAATACACGTCACAGCTTTAGCTTTTCTGTATGATGTTTTTATTCAAGTCATGTTTATTTCAATTTGTTAATAGATTATGATTGCTTTTGTCATCGTGGTTTATTAACAGTTAGTATGATTAAAGATTATCTACTGTCCATATTTTCATGTCCTATATATAACACATAGTAATCACTCGTTCAATTTGAATTAAGAGATTTATCTCTAGTTTTGATCAAACATTTATACGCAAGTTCTCACAGCAAGAATTATCTTATTGTGCTTGCCTGTAAAATCATAAGATTACTGTGATTGCATCTATTATGTGGTCTGTTATTATGATTCAAACTCCATCATTACTGCTTCACATTTATTAGGAGCAATTTCAGGATCTGTTGCAGGTTTACCTCATCAGATAAGGTGACTGGATGCTACACATTGAACAGATATTGGATGCGATAACAGGTTAGCCTTTTATTTGATTTCATTAGTATAATAGATATAGAAGTTCCCTGTAGTTAAAACACTTTCTACCATATGTTATTTCTTTTGTTTAATTAGACAGCTTGATATTTGATTTATTAAATATGAAACAAATCAAAAAGACTAGATAACAGCTTCACTGTTGTTTAAAAAAATCAAATTACATTCGATTTTCACGAATTTAGATTAAAATTCATAGTTTGTACATATTATATATATATTAGAAATAGAATTATTTGTATATATAGTACATATGATAACTAGAATTATTTTTTAAGTATTAGTTAGTTAAACTGTAGATATATATCAGATGTATATACAGTTTTCAGCGATTGTTATTTATTAAGTTATTGTTTTTCCTTTAGTTATATTTTTTCGCTTTCTTTAAGACTCAAATTGGCCAACGAAGTTGCTAAACCCATCGAAGTGAATCAATCCAAATGGCTTGGGTTAATTAGACAACCCCGGACTGGATTCACTCCTCCAGTTGACGAGCAGTTAATTTCGGCCGTCAACAAGTATCAAGGTATAACTTTCAATCCAAGGACAATCTTAAAACAAGTGTTTCCTTTATGAGTTCAAAGCAAAAAAAAACCCTCATTAGAATAGGTTTAAAGGATATTGAACCTTTCAAGACCAAGCCTTAATAAATTAAAATACGATGTTAAGTACCTGAATAGATCTACAAATACTAAATACACAATAGATCCATAAAGCAATATAGAAGAACAATATGCAAAATCTCTTTTATTACTACTATCAAACCCTTGAGGTAGGGTAACACCATACAATGGATCCTCTCATGTTCACTTGCCTCTTCGAGGGGGCATCCTCCTATTGAGATACCACTCCAAATACAATACTTCTCTTCATATGGCATTACATTAAACCACTTGTTAAGTACCTATACCAGATCTGCAAATATACTTCAATAATACCAAGAATAAACCATAAACCATTCACCATAACAT
>JASDQU011443062.1:0-11441 GCA_032191745.1 Picea mariana | reverse complement strand
TCCATCCCTGTATGGTATCTTCATCCACCCGCGATGGTTCCACAACCATATCTTCCTCCTCAGACAGAGGGAATACCGATACAGATCCCAGTATAGGCTCCCGCCACACCACCCTCACCCCCAATTGTTGGCACCACTGCCACTGCTGGGGGAAGATGGAGGAAGAATGAGCCCATAGCTCTGCCCCCTCCCCGACCTCAACCTCCTTGCGCACTATGTGAAATAGATGGACACCCTACTGACAAATGTCCCACTCTTCCCGAGTTACGCAATCTGATCCATCTCCCTATAGAAACCCCATTGCTCTCTACTCCACCAAGTACATCCACTGCTACTACAAAGTCCTCAACCACATGCAATAAAGGGTTGCAAAAAAAATTCGCTTGTGGCATCTGTTCATAATATGGCCACTACACTCATCATTGCCCATCTCTACCTCAATTTCACCAAACATTAGCAACAATATGCCAAACATATCGGCCAAAGCCCTCTCAACCACTCTCTACTGTGGCTCACATTACTGATATTTGATATATTTAGTCATCAGTTCCTGAGAGAATGAGGAACCATCCACAATATCAGGACATGTACTTTATGTCTAGCGGTCCCTCACACCCTGTACACGATATCTTGTCTATGTCCTCACCACTTGAGGACAATAATGCCTACCCATCGATAGTTCCCCGTGTCACCTCCCAGGATCCCCTGTATTCTCGCACTTTTCATAGAGATGAAGATATCCTGGAGGAACTCACTACCACCGAATACCCATGGAATGCGCTCCATCATCGAGAACTTTTTATTTCACAGGAGGCCTTTCACCCTCCTATCCAATTCTCCATGTGCGCAATCGAAACCAATGATTTTATTCCTTCAAGACATATAGACTGGTTCAATAACCCTATCCCTACCCCAGATGATTTTGAAGAAGGAAACATGGCTAACATATCCCCCACCGTCAAGATTGACATTTCCATTAAACCTGGAATCATAGAAGAAATCATCATTGGCGCCACATGCTCCCCTAAAGAAATCATTGCTTACAAATATCTCTTTCAGGAATACCGGAATATCTTTGCCTGGTCATATATGGAGATGCCTGACCTCGATCCGTCTATAGTAGAACATCGAATCGACACTTGACCATATGTCGCCCCAGTTCATCAAAATCAATGTCCCCTTCACCCATCCAAAGTTGCGACTATCAAAGCTGAAATTGAAAGGTTATGCGTTGTTGGTTTTGTTTACCCCATTGCGTACACTTCATGGGTTTCCAACCCCGTACCCATCAACAAAAAATATGGAAGTATTCATATCTGCACAGACTTTCACGATGTCAACCATGCTTGTCCCAAAGACAACTTCCCAACCCCTTTCATCGACCAAATTATTGATGATTGTGCCAGCCATGAGGCACTTTCCTTTATGGATGGGTTCTTCGGATACAATCAAATCCAAATCCATCCAGCAGATCAGTAAAAAACTGCTTTTACTACCCCTTGGGGTACCTTTTATTATTGCATCATGCCTTTTGGACTCAATAATGTAGGTACTACATTTCAACAAGCCATGACCTATGTTTTCCATGATCTTTCTCGTATCATCCTGACTTATTTGGACAACCTCACTGCTCGATCCAAAAAGTGAACTCAACATTTATACAACTTACACATTGTTTTCCAACGTTGTCGCCAATACAATATCCACTTGAACCCCCTCAAGTGTGTCTTTTTCATCAATGTCAGACGCCTCCTTGGGTTCATTGTTTCCTAGCATGGCATCACGATGGACCCCCTCAAGGTCCAAGCTATCACGTAAATTCCACCACCTAGGAATTTACGCCAACTGCAGAGCTTGCAAGGAAAAGACAACATTTTACGTTGCTTTGTCCCAGACTATGCCACTCGTGCGCATGGTTTTCTCTGCTTACTGTGACATGATATCCCATTTCGATGGGATGAACATGCTCAAACAAATTTTGATGATTTGAAATCTTCCCTATCCAATGCCCCTCTGATTAGTCCCCTAGACTATGATCGGGATTACATCCTCTACTTGTCAGCCTCAACTGTCTCAGTAGCAGGAGTCCTCATCCAATTAGGGGATGATGGGCATGAACATGTCATTTACTACATTAGTAAGAACCTTTCAGGGCCACCCTTGAAGTATAATCATGATGATAAACTCACCTTAGCAATTTTCCTCATAGTCCAAAAACTACGCCATTATATCCTTCTTCGAACTACCAAGGTCATAGAAGATTCCAACCCCCTACAGTACTTGATTAGTCGACGACAAATTAATGGAAAATTTTCCTGATGGATCGTCATCCTCTAGGAATACGATCTAGATTTATCTACTCCCAAAAGTAAGAAATCTCTTGTCCTCGCCAAACTCATTACGACTTTTCCCTTGGACGCTAAAGCTTCCTCCATCAATGAGAATTTCCCTAATGATCACCTCTTCTTCATCCCCTCTGATGACCCCTGGTATGATGACCTCCTCTTCTACCTTCGTACATAGAAGTTTGGGTCATATCTCTCTTGAGATAATCGTCGATGCATTCGCTATCAGGCCCCTTGATACCTCCTCATCAGAGACATTCTCTATCGACGTGGGGTTGACACTATCTTTTGGCTATGTCTTTCCATCAACAAAGATGACAAAGTCTTGAACGATTGCCACAATGACGCTTGCGGTGGTCAACTCTCGGGTATTTCCACCACCAAAAAAATCATTCGAGTAGGGTACTTATGGCCCACGTTGTTTCATGACTGCATCCATGCTATGAAGCAATGTGATAAATGCTAGATTTATGCAAACAAAGCACAAGTGCCACCAACTCTTCTACATCTAGTCATCACAACCGACCCCTTCTGTAAATGGGGCATTGACTTCATGACTTTCCATCCTCCATCTAGTGATGGACACAAGTACATTGTCGTGGCAGTATATTACTTTACCAAATGGGCCGAAGCCATGCCCACATTTAATAACACCATTGACACAACATTGCATTTTTTATTTAACCACATCATTACCCCATTCAGAATCCCACTACAGTTAGTTTCCAACCATTATAAACATTTTGAGAATGAGATCCTTGCAGAACTTTCCTCAAAATTAGGCTTCTCCCATGAGTTCACCTCCCCATTCTACCCTTATTCCAACAGACAAGTCGACATTGTCAACAAAGTCCTCAAAACCATGCTACACCATACTGTCAACAAACATAAGTCCAAATGGAATCATATATTTTTTTCCCGTTATGGGATTATCGCACAACAATCAAAACTACCACCGATTTTACAGCGTTCCACCTCATCCATGAGATCGAAGCCACCCTCCCTATCGAGTGTGAAATCCCCACGTCACGCACTGCCATTGATCTATTACTTGACACTGTTCCAATCAACCAACACCTGCTAACCTTAGATTCGTTTTATGAATATCGTTGATATTCATTGCAAAATGATGAGGCATCTAAAAAATGGTCCAAAGCCACTTTCGACCTCCATGTCAACCTTCGCTCATTCAATGAAGGTGATCTCGTGTTAGTCTACGATATCGCCCATGATACTCTCAACCAAGGGAAATTATAGTCATTATGGCATGGACCCTACATCATCCAACACTGCCTCACTAAAGGTGCATACATCCTGGCCTCTCCAGAAAGCTACCCTCTCAAAGAATCCGTCAACGGGTTGTACTTAAAGAAGTGTTATGCCTGAGCGTAGCCACCCTACCTTAGGATTTTCTTTGTACACATTTGTAGAGTTTTTAGTCTTATTTTTCGCCACCACTCCTCATGTCTGATCTATCATCCATGTTATTGACAAATGCATCATCCATCAACCTACCACATAGGTTACACTGACGGTGCCAATCACTGGCCCAAAATCTCGCTTCGATCACCTGGGCCCTCTATACTACCTCAGATGTCCTGATCCACTCATGTGGCATATGTTTGGCTCAGACACTAATAACCAATCTAAATATGATGCCTTTCTTGGTCTCCTCGCTGAGGCCAGTCATCACCACATTTTTCACCTTAGCGTTCTATTATATTCCCATCTTGTCGTCCTGCAACTCAACAATGTATATCATGTTCACGATACTTGGCTCTTTCACAAATACCTGCAAGTTAGAATCTTATCTCAGAACTTTGATTCAATCACATTTACACATATTCCAAGACAACTTAATCAATTATCAGATTACATGGATAACCTAGTATTAGATTGGCATTTATCACATTAAACATCATTTTTTACATAAGCATCATACATTTGTCACAACACATAGAAAAGTCATCATAACATAAAAACATAACACATAGAGACATGAATGATCCAAAATATAACCATATATATATCATCAAAAGGTCCTCTGTGTTTACAAAAAATATATGTACATCACACGTAGGCTAGTGAACCCCCCCACCCCTATGGGTACAAAATGGGTATCAACTAACCTATACAAAAATGGGCTCTCAAGCCCGTACATACAAAAACCATCACTCATGGTGTCCCTAGAGCTCCCCCCAAGGTCCTTTGTCATTTGGAGGTGCCCCACCAGCTGGGGGCCCTCCACGTCCAAGAGGCAATTGACCACTCATTTCTTCCCCCACCACTGCTCCTCGATGGATCAAGGTCCTCCACTCAGATGGAATGCCAACACACTGCTCCAGGACCTCCTCGTCTTAGATATGGGCCCACATGCCCTCTGGTACACCTTGTAGAACTCGCTCGAAGTGTCGATGCAGATCCTCCAGCATTACCCCGACATATCCCTATGGCTCATGTGTTGGTCCAACACTAATGCCATATTGTCGCTGCCTCTGTCCCACCCTCAGCTCTGTAGGCACTAGTCAAGATGGCCCCCAGTGAGTCAACTCCCAAACCACCTCCGCCTCTCAGCCTCGAGGTCCCACATCTACAAAACAACACCAGAGATAGTGTCAACATCCATATATACATATATAATCAATGTTATCTATCGAAATAAAAAAACATAATACCAAAACATACATCATTGATCCCAGTCCTCCCTAGGAGGCAACATCATGTATGGGTCATGACGGTAGTCCATACCCATGTATGGATACCTGAGAGTAACCTATGGCATCTGTCGCCACACTCGCGCCACCGTGGCCATGAAATAGTGGCAACCCTCCCCACCTCCATTTCATACCAGCACATGGGCCCACCACATCATTCACAACTCTCATTGCCCCGTGGACTCGAGCAGAATCCTCGGGCACAAAAGGGACACCCTCTTTAGGAACCAAGCCACCAGAATGGACCCGAAAGCAAATTCATCGGAGTCGGATCACTGACACCAGTTCACCTGTCCCATCATCTTGATGTGCAGAAGCACACCCCATGCAAACAGGTCCCTATCTAGGACCCACTCCACTAACCTCAACTGACCATGAATGATCTGTTGAGTCCCCAAGGATCTGTAGATCCTCACCACCATTGTGGAGATGGACTCTATCAAAAGATCATCAATCACCTCAATATGGATGACCGAACCTGACATAGGGTTCAACCCAGTACAATGGCGAGTTGCCAAGTCACCCACTCAATCCTCCCCCGACAACTGGGGATCGATAGGAAGGGCCATCCCACAGAATGGGATCCCTGTCAGGAAATACACATCCTCGGTGGCCTAGAATGTTATCTACTTACCTATAACAATGAAGCACTATAGATCAGTGCTCCACATCCCAATTAGATATTGAAGCAGGAACTCCTGTGACCATATCAGAGGGAAGTTGAAGAACTTGACCAACCCGCAGGCTCCCAAGTATCTCCGAACACCCGGCTGCGCTCTCACCGCCTCCCACAAATGGTCCTAGTCACTCTCTCTCCAGTGCACATGCATTGCACTATCGAAGTCTACTGATCATCTGCATCCACACAAAATCACTTGATCAGCCTCATCATCCAGAAAAAAGAATCAAAATATAAAAAATTTACAAACCTTTAGCCTTGCCCAAAATGCACAACTTTCATCCAGACAGGTGCACACATGTGTGCACCTGTTCTTTTCACAGCTTTGCACTCATGCACAACTTTCTAAGAAACAACCGTGCATAAGTGTGCAACTATTGGTCAGACAGGCGTGCATCTCATGTGCATCTGTATTCCTCACCCCCGCGCTCACATGCACGACTGTGTCAAAAACAACCGTACATCATGTCTGGGAAATTGAGTTATACCCATGCACATGTGCGCGGGTATCCCTCCTTTTCCCGCCCACTTGTGGGCCCCTGCCCAAAAAACCCATGTACGATCCTCTATACAACCTCTACCTACATTCTAGGAAATTCACAACATACAAGAGGATATGATCACTAACCTGTCTCTCACCGCTCCCGGATCGATAACCTCACGCTCTCACAATATCCAAATCTCCCCATAGCTATCTCAACAACTTATCAACAATGACAGGTACAAATGAGGTGGCATTGTGGGCCCACCAGCCATATATAGTCCCTTTTTCCCAACTTCCATACTCTGTTACAGGAGACCAGAGCCTCTGTTTTTGGATTTTTTCTCAACCACGAGATCCTGATTCCATCATCCACACATTCACATTCCCCGGGTCATCATCTGCAATTGGCCTCGGAGGAGCATTTTTCTCATGTCACGTTCAGGTACGCATGCTCATGTTCAATTTTATCAAATAGTTATTGTATGTCCTTTATCATCAGATATTGTTCACGTCGGGTATTTGGTTTTGATGTGTGCAGGTACATTTTTAGCAAGCTTACAACCCCTTTAGGTATATGTTCAACACTAGCATGTAATTATTCCCTCTAAAAATCAATTGCATATCCCAATCATACCCTCTGACATTTACCTTTAGGTTCCTTACATATGGCTCTGCAGTACCCTTACCTCTGCCGCATTTGGATACTGTCACCCGGTAGCACTCTCCCCCACATGATTTTTCCCATTCATAGTTCCCATTGGCAACTTGACACTCATGTGGATTGTTCACCCCCTAGGGATGGGTGTCCAGATAGTATTATGCACATCTGAGAATGAACCCCATACTTCTTCTCACCATATTTCTAACTTTCCCAATGGACTCCCAGGTCATATCATCTTGTTCTTATTGACTGCACCTCCGCAGTTTCATTAGCCCTCTATCTCATCCACCATTAGTTTGCCTATCTCCAGATTTTCCTCTATCCATTTACCTAATAGAGAAACCCACCCATGGGGCCCCCACCCTCCACCAGTTTTCTTTCACAAACTTGCGCCTTGATAGGACAAGCCATATTTCATTGGGGCACCCATTCCTGTATCTATATACTCAACCCAAATTACTCTTTATTTCTTTGGTAATTGTAAAAAGCCTTTGTTTTCATCATATACTTCACTTTTTTTCCATCACCCTTGATGGCCTTCTTTTTTCCTGGCAAAGCAACCCATGTCTCCCTTGGTTGGGGCATCCACTCTCTTTTCATCCCAACATCATTCACGAACCCCGAGCATCCCAAGTCCATGCACCCATGATCTCTGAGTTTGTCCAATTTTTTATCCTCTAACATAGTTTAACCCCATATCTAGTCATCCCCTCGACACTAGATCCAGTTTTATGGTTGCTGCCAATCATCCTCCAAAATTACCCAACCAAGGGCAGTCTTGAGTCTCCTAGAATCTTGACTTCATTCATGTTCCCTGTCAGTAACTGATATCATCTCAGTGGATTTCACGAAGCCCTTAACTTCTTGGAGTCGCGTCTCCCTTCCAGACGACATCAACAAAGTTTCCAGAAGGGAGAAAATATATTGACTCTCATTACCTTTACAATGAGGAGTCTCAGACGACACATAAAGAATCATCATTTCTCTCTGATTTCGTTTACCCCCATAACATTCAACTTCGGAAAAATCTCATGTTATGGTGGGTCTTACTATGTGACTATTGCAGTTGTTTCATACTATCTGAAGACCTCTGAATTCATTAGGCCATCAATTCCTACGAGTCATCAACAATTCTTACAGTCATCCTTGCCTCACTTCAGAGTCCATTCACCATTCAGAACTGTCATCTTCCATTATCAACTGCCACCGAGGGTGTTGTATTTATCTACATCAACATACATATTCAGTTACAGTCTCACATTTTGGTTTCATGACACGAGCATGGGGCATGCCCACTTCGTTTGTACACATATTTTCTTTTTTCTCCCTAGAGAAATGTTTGGGTCCCACAGTTTTCCCTCTCCCTCCAACGGATCACTCTTGTAGTTCCTCTCTTCACTCTTCATTACAATGACACTCTCAACAAAAGAAACATTGATGTATTTCATCTATACGTATGCTCCGAACCTCACACATCAAGGGGCATCTGTTATCACTGAAAAATCGTCAGCAACATTGCACACAAATGGTTAAAGAAACACATCAATGCCAATAGAAATTCGTCCACCTACAACACCAAAATGCATTCAAAAGGAAGAAAACTATATAAATGGGTAAAAAATTGAAGTGCGCAGATTCACCAAAGGAGGCGCGCACACAATGTGCAGCATTCGCGGGCCAACACAGTCCTCAGCGCACACAATACACAAAATGCTCGACTGTGTACAAGAAAATCCACACACTTCTATGAACTACGCATTTATGGATCTTGTCGGGCCCTCAACCACTTCTGGTCTGACCCCCAACACAATTTGACACTCATATCTGAGCGAAATCTAGCTTGGGGGATGGTCAACGGCTAGAGGGTGTGATAAGAAACCAATTACATTTTTCTATGTATGAATGCTATAAATAAGAGCCATGGGTGTGATAAGAAACCAATATCTTCAAAGTATTGTTATGCTGCAATAATTCTTCCTTGGGAATCCTCTTTTCTCTTGGAATCCTTCAAGCACCATTGCAATAGGCCATTCCACTCACCTCTTGAGGGAATAGTCATTGTTTTTATTCACCATTTTCCATTTCTTCCATTGTATGAAGAGCTCTCAATTAGGGAACTCAAGAGCCCTCCCAAGGAGGAAGAGGGGACTCATAAGTCCCTGACCTTCTCTACGGTGTTTTGCCTACTAATCTATTAATCCATTGGTAGCATTATGTTGGTCATTGTTTGATTTTTATGGTTCTAAGTTTCTCATGCTTTCTAACATTTATTTCTTAGTTATTATAGTTGTATTTCTTTGATTTCACATGTGTTTGGATTATCTAACCCACTCACAAACTTTTGTCTTGTATAGCAAGCTCATCTAGACATGCAAGTGTTGTTGTTTTGCTCACCCAAGTGACAAAACCAACATAACAACATGGAAATAAATAGGAAAAGACAAACACATAATACATAGTGCTTGATGAAATCACAAAAAATGAAATTCTAAAGGTGCTAAAAATCAAAATGTTCAACAACAACAATAGCAGCAGGTACCTCAAACTTCTGCAAGTGATGTAAGAATATCTACCAGGTTAGGTAGACCCTCTAAATGATAATCTCCTTCAATGTATTATTTATTGTTGGAAGATTGGTTGTTGTCATTGATGTCAACCCTAGTCATGGGTTTTGGACCGAAAGATTGATAAAGTTATTTGGACATGAAGGACAATGCACATGCATATACAACACCCATGAATGGATAGTATGCATCATGTTGTTTCTGGTGGTATGTGGCACGTCACGTGGATCCTCATGGTTGAGGAGAAATGAATTTTTGAAGATGACAAAGTGAATTGAAGAAGGAAGTACATGTAGGCCCTCAAGATAATTAAAGAAAAGAATTACAAAATAAGAAAGAGTAAGGTCGGCCATAATGTTAAAATGAACTGACATAAATGGTATAAATAAACATCATTATACATTCATTTTGATATAAGTCGAATTTCAGAGGAAATAAGAAGTAAAGAAGGCCGGATTTCAAGGGAGGATGAAGTCTTTTGGTGATGTGTTCTAAGGTATGTTATTTTCAGGTCATCTTACCATTTTTTTCTATAAATTTTCTTATAGAGCGATTCAAATGGTGAAATATCTATGTTATTAAGAAGACATATCAAGGTACATCTGGTAAAAATTTCAGCTCTTGATTCACTATAATTATGGAGATACACTCTATGGAAGATAGGGTTTGTGACCAATCCTGAAGCTAGTCAATAAACAGGTGTTTCGGGTAAAACAATCATAACTTCTTCATAGAGAATCCAAATGATGTGGGACAAATTTCATTGGAAATAGTACGGACTTTAGTTTCTTGTGTGTGATTTTTAGATTCGGATGTTAAATATTGAACACGGGGCATTTTGTACAAGTTTGGTCTCTTGAATAGGCCAGAATTGAATAACGTCTACCATTCTTTCTATAACTTATTTTTGGGGAGGATTCAAGGAGTGAAACTTGGAGGAGTTTCAGAGAATACATTGAGTAATATTATATATAGGATCAGAGTACTCCAAGAATTGAATAATTGCATAAATTGAAGAATTATCAGGAATCATTATCAGGCTCTATGTGATGATTGGTTGATGGTGATGATTTAATGTAAAGTTTTATTATCCCGCATATATTCTTGGGTAGAAGAAATGGGCAAGGATGGAGAGTTAAAATCTCTCTTGATATTGGAGGATTGTATCTTCCTCTTGGATTTTTATCCCTCCCTTTACATTTGGAAGCTGTAACTACCTTTGGAATTCATTACTTCCCTTGAGCAATAACTATTGATTATCTCTCATATATTGTGCATGGTGTATTGGTGTAACTCTTATACTATTGTTCATTACTCATTGGATATAGTTTAATGGTTTAAGTATAAGTTGAAAAAGGTTTTAAATTTTACTTTATATTGATTCACCCCCCTCTCAGTATCAACAATTGGTTTCAGAGCGGGTTACCTTCAGTACATTTTAACCACTGGAAGGATGATCCTAAGAAGAAATGGAAGACAAAATTCCAAATGGGATTCCACCATTTGATGGAAGCAATTTTGAATACTGGAGTAATCGAATGGAAACTTACTTGAAATCTCTTGGGGCAGATATTTGGTTCTCAGTTGCTTCAGGATACAATGCTTTGAAGAAACCAAAGACTGTAGCTCAAAAGGAAGCAAAGAGGAACAACAAATTGGTAATAGATACCATCCTGGATGGATTGACAGATTTAGTGAAATCCAAGGTGGGATCATGTGAATCATCAAAAGAGATTTGGGAAAAGATACAAGACCTTTATGTAAGGGAAGACGTAGAAGAAGAAGAAGAAGAAGAAGAAGTTGAAGCAAATTACAACATCTTAGATTTCAAAGAAGAAAATAGAGGTCAGTTCTTTTGCTTGAATTGTGAAGGAGTAGGTCATGTTGAATTTGAATATCCTCATCCAAGGATTGAAATAAATGACACTGAGGAAGAAAATTACAATGAAGAAGAAGAAAATCATGAAGAAAAAATTATTCAACAAGAAGATGAG